>VXAC01008014.1:2098-79023 GCA_013399225.1 Rhipidura dahli | reverse complement strand
AAAAAAAAAAAAAAGAATTGAATTGGAAATACTTTGCTTGAGAAAAAGCTCTGTAAGATGTATTTTGAGACTTGATGGAATTGTTAGTTCTCCCTGCAAAACTGAAATTCCAAATTTGCACACGCTCAAGCAAGAAAAAATGGTGACAAACATGGGAGCACAAAAGGACAGGGACAAAGCCAGAGCAGAAAGGGGAGCTGACAGCTTTGGCCTCCAGTCCCAGCAGAGACCAGGAGCTCAGCAATACCCACTAACAATAATTTTCCTTTTGGGCAGAGCTCATTGTGAGGGAATTTGGAAGGAGAACACTGCACACGGTGAGTTCAGGTACTTACCAACCCCTCCTCTCTGAGAGCCCCTTCCAGAGCGGGTCTGTGCGTACCATTCTTTCAATGAGCTTTTTCCACAGCATCCCCTCCGAGATGACCCTCTGCCATTCCTTGCACACCAGCTCTGCTGCACACAGGGATCTGGCATCGAGATACGAAAGGATGTTTTCTGCTATGTGATCTAAGCCTTGCTCTACAAAGAAATGAAGACAACCAGTCAGTCAGGGCACAGGGAACAACCAAACCACCCTTGCAAGACATGGACAATCCAGAGCTTCGAGGCACTGCACGAACATGAGAACACTGTCCCTCCTAGAAGCAGCAGTTACAGGTGAGTGCACACACATACACCAAAATATCTCCAAGGTTTTGGGCCTTTCCTGCTCTGCTCTGCCTGTTGGACCTTCCTCCTGCCCTGGAGGGAGAATCAGCACAACAGAGCAGCAAAAGCAGCATGGGCAGGCCCAGGGAGGGGACTGTCCCCTGCACTCTGCTCTCCTGAGATTCCACCTGGAGCAGGGCTCACAACTCTGGTGCCTCCAACAAAAGGACCATACACAGAAACCACTGAGGTAATGAACTTGCACTAAATTTAAAATAGCAACCACACTCCTCTTGTTCACATTCCAACCACAGCATCATCAGTCCCATGAAAAGTCACTGCTAAGTCTGTTCCTGATTTCAAAGGACCTGCAATTTTGCTTTCCACAAAACTCCCCTCAATCTGAGATGCTGAATAACTTCATTTTCATGAGTAACATACACCCCTTGGCCAAGCATGAAAAAAATCTTTCAAACCAGGAGATGACGACCTTTTAAATTTTCCACTTTATCTCATGACAGCCCACTTCAGGCTTCAAATAGTCCTGACAAATCAAAGGAAGTGCTGTTATTTTTTTAAAGCATTAAGAAACTGTGTTCATACAGTCCTGCACTGCACACTGAATTCCACATGGCCTTCAGAAGACGAAACAGCAGCAGAAAGCAAAAACCAATAGTTGTAAGTCTGACTGATTTCGCTGCCCTCAGCTCCCACAGCCCGGAGCAGCTCCCACTCGTGTGCTGTCACTGTGGGGCTGTGCCCCCCATGATCCAGGATCTCACTGAGCTTTAAGCATCAACTGGGAATTATTAGGCACAAGCCCTTTCTTTATCAAGATGCCCAACTGTCACAATGCTGTGTAACACTGACCACAGTTAAAACCAGATTTTTAATGAGTCACAAACTGTTTCCTGATGTTACACTCTGCCAATCTCATCTTCTATGAACACACAGAGCCTCCCAAGTCCCACATTGAGAACACACAAATGCTTGCTCTGCCTTCAAATCTATTCTTAAGAGTTCTACTGCTAGAGGTGCACAGATTTAAACTGCTACATTCAAAAGAGACGTCAAGTGAAATATTTATCCTAATCAACGCAGCAGGAGCAGGTCCAAAGCACAGACACAAAGGACAGGCCCACTAGATTTATGTCAGACAGCATGCAGGACTGACTACGTTTAAGGCACATTAAGGCCTGAAATAGCTGCATATCCCTCTTTTACATGAAAAGACAGTGATTTCTTTTAGAAAATTTCTGAAATAGGTACTAAAATTATTCATTTTCTGAAGCAAAATGAATTTGACAGCTATTGGCAGACTTTTCAAAGGACAACATGGCACCCATCTCTTTTTGCCTCTCTTTGCAGTATTACAGAAAATGGTGAAAAAGAGCTGTTGTTGATTAGAGGGACCAGCTGAAGGCTTGGTTGAATTTCAATAATAAATTCAAACAATTAAAATTCACAGGGATTTCAAAGGCCCATGTATAAACATCACTTTGTATGAAAATAAAACCCAAATGTGAGATGTCAGCTCTTTAAATGTGATCAACTTAGATATAAAACAGTCACTTGGATCAGGAAACATAGCACAGCTACCACTCTGTCACTGAGAACAAGGGAAGTCAGAGTCTATCAACTCTTCTTCCATTTTTCCTGCACTCCCACAGGTGTAAAATTGGTCAGGACAGCAGCGAGCAAAAACTACTCCTGTTTAAAACAAAAGAATCTGACTTCTTTAAGACAAGTGAAGCCATCTTTTAAAAAGGCATCATGGAATATCCTGAATTGGAAGGGCGTTGGTACTGACAGAGCTTGTAGCAGGGGAAATATTCAGCTCTCCAGTGTTCTGTGAGAACTGTTTCTCCCATACATGCTAACCTAAACAATGTTACAGTTTTGTAACCTTCTTGCACCTGCAGGTTGGTTTTCTCAGATAGTCACGATTGCAGTTAGAAAAACACCTCTCTGCTAAGTGCCTGGGTCTTTCGCCAGCCCCTCGAGGGGTGGCTGGCCCATAGAGCCAATTACTTTGTGACACTTTATACACTTTGCAAATTAGCTAATAAAATCCCTGGAAAATTAGCAAAGTTTGGTTCATCTGCTGCTTCCTGCTAATTCAGATTCGTGTGGTTTTTCTACGTGTCCGTCTTGCACAGCAAAGGGATCCACCAGGAAGGGATCCACCAGGAAGGGATCTACTAGGATCAATTCCAACCCCTGGCCCTGCACAGGATAACCCCAAAAATCCCTCCATGTGCCTGAGAGTGGTACTCCACTGTTATCCTTTAATGTGATTGCAGCCCAACACAGGATTGATTTCAAACAAGTCGGATTAAGTTCCTGGATAAATTTAGACAGATGTTCTTCGCACGCCACAGCACCTTCAAGGAAGGCTGAATATGGGAACAATTCCCAGTATTTACATTGGAAAAAAGCACCAGAAGTTGTAAAGATGTATTTCAATATATACAAATGTGCTGTAAATGACTGTCATCTTATAAAGCTCCCAAAATTTTCTTAAGCAGAAATGTCTAACATGAAAGATCTGTATAACTCTGTATCAGCCCTGAGGTATAAAAGCAAACAAAATTAAATTATACTTGAAGATCAGACTTGCACATGAAGGGTCTGGAGAGTCAGTCCTCCTGGGAGGAGCAACTGAGGGAGCTGGGAAAGGGGCTCAGCCTGGAGCAAAGGAGGCTCAGGAGGGACTTAGTGGCTCTGCACAGCTCCCTGACAGGAGGGGGCAGCCGGGGGGGGGGGTCGGGCTCTGCTCCCAGGGAATAGGGACAGGAGGAGAGGGAACGGCCTCAGGCTGGGCCAGGGGAGGCTCAGGGTGGACAGCAGCAGGAATTTCCCCATGGAAAGGGTGCTCAGGCCTTGGCAGTGGCTGCCCAGGGAGGTTTGGAGTGCCCATCCCTGGAGGTGGCACTCGGTGCACACTCAGTGCTGCAGGGTGAAGCTGTGCCTCTGTGCTGCCAGGGGCACACAGAACACACTGACCCCTTTTCCCAGGCTTATTTCCCACTCTGCAACTAGTGTCCACACGTACTCTGTTCCAAGAATCCAATGAATCACTGTTCCCAGCAGCAAAAATCCAGAGATACAATTTCTTCCAAAAATTAATGGAAATATAAATACAACTTAGCAGCAGATTACAACCTAAAGATTCTATATATCCACTTATTTTTGTGAAAAAATGCATAGAGCAGGTGTAAAACCAGATTTCATATCTCTGTGTATCAACACAGGCTGACACCTCTGGGTGTCAGAATAAGTTGTGAGTAACTGAAAGGAGCAATCAGGGCTGGACAACACAATAAAAATCCCCAAGTGTTTTTGCTCTTAGGTCAGCAACAAGAGTAGACAAACTAGATGCACTCACCTAAGCAGAAACTCAGAACAACATTAAAATGTAAGACCTCCTAAAGTAAAATACCTCTGGCAGTATTTTCTGTACCTATGGGGTTTGTAAGAAAAGGGAGTTTAGACCAAAGCGTGCAGATACACAACTTCTGTGACAACTCATTTCCAGTTCCAGCAGAAATTCTTTGGGACACACCAGTCCAACTGTTTTAATATGGAACAACACTGGCATCCAGTGGCCAATTCAATTAATCACAGAAGGGATTCAGCTGCCCTTCTCTGCACCAGGGAGCAGCACTGGGTCTGTAAGGGACAATGGAAATCTGGAGGGTGCTGCCAAGAGCCTGCACACCCCAGAGCCCAGAGCAAAGCCCTGCTCCCTGCCTCTCCTTTACCTGGCAGCGCAGTGATGAAGTCCCGCTGTAACATGGGCTTCAGGTAAGAGTTAATATGTCCATGCTGATAGTGACACATTCGGGAAATGAGGTGTTCCACAAATTCCACTTGATCTGATTCAGACCACTGGTCAAAATATTTTATACACAAGTCTTTTTCCTTTTCGTAGTTTCCTTCCGATGGTCTTTTTCTTGAGACAATCACAGATGAAGTTCCATTACTTATCTGGGGTTGGAAAAGGAACATTACTGATATGTTAGTATATATTTAAATATTGGTAATTATACATAAACTGCAAGAACAGCTTAATAAAAACTCTCACAAGGAAGAACGTGTAAGAAGATGCAAAGAAATAATCAAAGCTAAATTTTAAAAGACATTATTCAAGATATGAGCTACATCAGATAAATTTCAAAGACTTTTCAAAGTCTTTCATGGACTTTGCTCCTAAATTACTTCTTACTCTGCAAGTCTTGAATTCTTCCCTTACACCTCTTACCATTTAAACTGCAAGGAACTTCACTGTTTTTAGAACTACCTTTCCCAGCTCAAAGCAGCGGTTTCTGGGCACACTGCAGTTTGTCTCCACAGATGTTTTGCTCAGGTTCTGGCAGTTAAAATAAAGAGATAAAGTTGTATATAAATATACTAATTAGCACAAGAATCCGAGACTCTTGTGTCAGTGTTGCACTGGTAGTCCATAAATAAAAACTGAGAATCAAGGGCTTGGTTTGTTTTTGCAGAACAGCTCCTGTCAATGTTTGGGACATCCACATAAACACCTCGTTAAAACCCCGGGAGCTCCAGCTCCACATCAGGATGCCCCAAGAACACCCCAGCAGGAGTCACTGCTAAGTAGTGAGCACAGCTCCAGAGTGATGCCAGCTCCTCTGAGGCTAAGGGGCTGCTGGGGAGCAATTGGCAGCTCTGAAATATTCCCAAACTTCTTCAAAGCAAATGGCTTGTGAGTCCTTGCCATGCTGAACTTCTCTTCTTAAACAAGTCACGTGCCCAGAAATACAAATGAACTTTATTCCCAAGGATCCTCTGACGCAGCATTGTCCTTCCAAGGTCAGCACAGACTACAAAATCTGAGCAGAACTGGTAATTTCTCAAGGATTATCCACTGGCGTCATCCTTCACTCGAAGGCTGAGCTAATTTTAGGAGGACACAGCCAACGACATCCAAGGATGATGATGCAGACCTGGGATTTGGACACTTCTCAAAAGCGGGAACACACAAAACCCTGGCACCTCTCCTTCTACATCTGTGTTAGTCCTACCTGCCACAGGGTATTTTTCTTTGGAGACTCATCTTCATTCTGATCCTCCATTACTGACGTGTTCTGGAAAAAAAGAACAAACATTACTTCAGCTTTTTACTCTGTGACAATTTCTTGCTCTACAAGCATTACAAAAAAGCAAATCAATTGAACGGATAAAATTCATTTTCCCAGTGAACGGAATTCTCAAAGACTTCTGGCCACAAAACCTGAGTATTATAAATAAATTCCCCTTTTAACTGACATGTTTATCAATTCCATTTACTGTAAAGATAACTCCCCAACCCCGCTTCAATTTCCTTTGACAGGTTTTCATGCAGCCTTTCAACGCTTTTCTCACTGGGAAATAAATTCACTTTCATCCTACTCAAGCCAAAGCAATTAAACCTGTCAATGTATTCAACCAGCACTTTCTGCCAAAGTTAAATTGCATACAGCTAGGTAAAAAAAAAAAAAAAAAATAACTATACACTACTTACATACAACAGAATATGCTTTTCCCCCAGCTCTAGGAACAGGGATCATTCTCTGCAGAACATCTCTGCAATTCACTGCCCAGGCTGTGTCTACAACCCTTGGCAGTCACCCCTGCCTTTATTGCAGTGCTCTCCCCACATCAGAACTGCTCCTTACCACTGATTCCCTCCCTTTCCTTCACCAACAAGAGATGGAAGGATTTCAATAAACCTTCAGCTGCTCATGTTTCTCTGAGCTCACCTCTGTCTCCCCAGATCTTCCCCTCCTTTCTGCCCCTGTTGCTGCCCACGGCACACCCATCATCTCCTCCTCCCTGCTCCCAAGGCCCTCATTCCCAGGCAGTTGCTGCTTCCCCCAGCCCTGCCCTCCCCATCCCTGTGCCCAGGACACTGGCAGAGGGTTAGCAGGACAAACTGAGTGTCCTCAAACACTATATATTTCAGCCTTCTTCCCTTCTGGCTCAGCAGAAACAGGAACAAGGAGCTCAAGTAAAACACACAATGGAGTAAAGTCACACAATTTCCCTACTCCTGCCATCTTGGATTATAGATAACTCCTTAGAAACTACATCCACCCCCACTCAAAACACAATTCCATCTCAAAAGCATTCATCTCCTCCTCTTTTTCCACAAGGACATTTTGCTGCACAAACCCAAACAACTTGGAAAATGAACAGCATCCCATCTATAGCAAGCCCTCCTCCCCCACCCAACTCCCTTGGCTCAAGCTTACCCTGAGCCCTCCCAGAAGGTGTGGAAAACGTGGCACATGGCGTTTGGATGACAGAATAAAACTGTGGCCATAGGTGACAGGAAGACTCAACTGTCTGGTTGTGACACATGTGACAATGACATGTACATGCCCAGGAGGGGGCTGGAGGGGAATCCAGAAAGGGATAAAGGCAGGAGATGTTTGGGGTGACTCCGCAAAAACATGGATTTTCGTGTTTCTGGACATACCTAGAACAGACAACCACACCTTCCACGGTTTTTAAAGTCAAGGTCTCTGGAGTTATCCATAACCACACTCTGCTCCTAACCAGCCCCTCTCACTGGGGTGCAAACCAGTGCAAGGGGTGCTCTCCCCCAGCAGCCCCTCACTGACTGGGACCCAGCCAGCCCACACCAGTTACACCATTCTGGAAAGCAAACATGCCACCAGGGAACTACGCAGGGTTTCTTTGATTTAATTTTATTTCTATATGAATATGTAAAAATACTCATTAGAGTGATTATGTGCTGTTAAGGGTGCATCCAATTAGTGTGTCCTTAAATGAGTAAGGAACATCTCCTCTCCTTTGTCAGCTGAAGGCTAAATAAACCCATGGATCCTGGGAGCTACGAGTGAGGAACACTGAGAATATCTAACACAGGTGGCTTGGGTCAGCAAATTCAGCAGAAACCCCACATTGTATCCATTTATCTCCCGTAACTTTCTTTCAGCAGGGCACGGTGAGGCTCTGCCGTTGCATTTCCCCGTTTATCAGAAAATATCTCAGAAATCTTTGCCAGCTTTCCCAAGGATGGAGACTAAGAACTGCCTGCTAAGCATGATGCCACCCTGGGAACACACGACAGAACTAGAGCACAGCAGCAGTGGCACAGAGTGCTCGGTGCTGTCTGTGCATTTACTGAGGGTGCCCTTGATCCCCTCACCCAGCTCACCAACAGGGACACCAGACAGGAGCAGCCCCACTGCTGAGCTCTGGGGAACACCAGCAGCGACAGCTGCCAACAGGCTGCAGCACCACTCACCCCCACATCCACTTCATCCAAAGGAGAAGGAGGAGGACTCCTGCATTTTCCCTGCCTGTCTCCACTTTTCCCTCTTCCTTCAGAGCAGCAGAGCACAGCCTTGGCTAAGACAACATCTTAGATTCACAAATGGATGCCCTGGCACAGGCAGCACTGCTGCCCAGAGATGATCCCATGACCTGTCACCATTTGAGCCATGACTGTGGGAGCAGGCAGCACAGCTTGATTTTTAGCCTGGAAATGAACACTGTATTTAGATATTTCGCCAGGAAGTTGGCAGCTGCATTAATTTAATGGTATCTACTACTACAGCTTCTTGTGTTCTCTCTTCTCCCATCCTGACTCATTCCACATTTTCTTACTATATTTTAGAGCTTTTAAATCCTTCATCCTTTCCCTTTCTGCTCCCAACTACATGTTTTGTTTTTGCTATTACATCTTCTCTTTCTAATAAACTTGCTCTGCTTCCCTTTTAAAACACTTCATTTTGGGGTTACTCCCCCCATCACACCCATCCCAATTCAGACTCCTATCTCTCTCTCCAGCACTTACGCCTACTAATTGGAGACCCAGAGATGATGGGTGGGTCCTGCCCTGTTGTCTGGAAGAGGCAATTAGACAACTCTGATCTCTCCTGTCCATTCCCAGCACTTGGCAGAAGAAGGACTTCAAGATTCCTAACAGCTGGTGTCACCAGTCCTGGCTGCTAGGCTCCAGCCCTTGTGCAAGAGCACAGATCGGCATCTCCAACTCTTCCCTCAGCCAGCACCAAGAGGCTCCCCCACCCTCCCGCACATAAAGCCGGTTCCCCAAGTGGCTTTGAAGTGGCATCACCATGGAATTCACCCCAATTCCCTGCAGCTCTGCTGCTGAACAGCTCCAGGGGCTGATGGCAGCAGTGTCCTCTCATCCCAGTGATCCCAGCAAGGCCAAGCTGCCCTTGCAGACATTCCCCAGGCATGATTTCGACCCCCACAAGAGCCTTGCAGCTTCTCACAGTGGAAGCAGAGCTTCTAAATATTGTCAATTCATCTCGTTTATAAGTTCATTTTTTCCAGAGATTCTTGTGAAGTTGCTCACAGCTCTTGCAAAAGTGGAATGATTATTTCCAACCAGCTGTCATTCCTTAATTAGTCAGCCTGGAGTAAGTGCTTTCCATCCCTACTGGGAACGGCAGAGACAGCCAAGAGATAACAATGGGTCCAAGCTGGGAGGTTTTGTTGCTGCCTTACAGTTGTTAAAACCCGACTAAATTGAGTTACCCTGAGCAAAGCCCCAGTCTCTATTTCCACTGACTGTAACCAGAAATGGCAGTAAAATTTACACATTGCTTCACAAGCTGGGCAAGTTTAAAAGCTCATTTCCTGGGGATTTGCATCCCACATTCCTTGCGTAGTCCTGCAGAAACTTTAGGCTTTCTTTGGTCTTTCTGCTCCACAATACCTCAAGTTTCTGGGATTTCTATGGGGTGCAGATAACCATGGCAAAAACAAGATCATAAGTTACTTGGAGAGAAAGAGGTTCTGACAAGCCTAATTACATCAAGCTAATTCCCTCTGGAGATTATGAGAAGCTTCTGAAATAGAACCAACTATGAATGATCCTCAAAGGCACAGAAATTGTAGGTATTATAAGACTCCATAAATCCCAGTTTCAATTAAGATCCTTGGATACCAGGTAGCAACTGATGTCCCAAGCACAGCAGTTCCAGGGATGAGAGGCAAAAGCACCCTGTGTTTTCCTGCAGGTGAATGGCACTACAAGTCTCCCCTCCCTCAGCAAGTGCAGGAAAAGCTGCACCTTTTCCAGCAGAAATCCACCAGACCCGGACAGGCTGCTCCAGATTTCCAGCAGGCTGTTCTTAGCCTGGGTTCACACCCGGCTCCAGGAGCTGGGAGTGCCTTGAGTCACTTAATTGCCTGGGCAGGGGAACAGCCCGATGCAGCTTTGTTCTTAACCCACTCGGAGCTCCAGTATCGGGACAGCAATTATGGAAGTGATAGCAGGAAATCCTGGGAACTGGGGCAGGACACACGAGTTTCAGGAGCAGCACCGAGCACGGCAGACGGCACCACCAAGTTTCTTTGATGAGAAAGTTTTCCCTGACAAAGAAGGGATTCACAGGATACAGAGGATGTATGGACAAAACAAGACTACAGCTGCATTACCTTGAAAGAAAGAAGAGAGTCTTACATCTTTAATGAAAGGGAAAGGAAACAAGAACTTCTGTTTCCCACCACCCTTGAGACTACACCAGTAATTCCCATCGCAGTTAAAGACCAACCTCAGTCTTCAACAGTCTAACTTTTCACAAGATTCCCACTCTCTGGAAAAAAACAGCAGGAAATTTCAGTTAAAATTACAAAAGAAGCAAAATCAATTACAACAATTCTGCTAAACAGGCTCTGATTGATGTCCTTTAATAAACCACATCTGACTTTGAAGAAGTTGAAGGACCAGTACAAAGCAACTAATACCTACATGGATACCTTGGAGTCAAACTCCGTAGGTTGAGTTTACAGAGCTGGAGCTTCAATCCCCTCCTGAACCCAGCTCTGCCACACAGGGTCTGCTGGAGGTCCCAGCACACATTTCCCAGGGAAAGTGAGGAATCCACCATCCTCCAGGACAGCTGGAGCCAGCAGAAAGGGAGGAAGCTGGGCAGCCATCTGCACCAGCTAAAAGTGATGAGCACGTGCCCCTCGTGGCTTCCTGCTTTTAATAGAGCCAGAAACTGCCAAATGCTTCAAAGCATTTCCAAATGAATGTGAGCCTCTCCTTGGGGAGAAATGGGCAGCATTTGCTAACCCAGGAACCTGTTAAACAATGTTTATTAACAACATCTTGATACTTGATCAGGGATAAGCGGGGATTTTCCTCTTTTAACTATGGAGAGGCTCTTAGTAAAAATATCCTGTAGTACAAATATGATATTAATTTGGAGAACCCCTAACCTAGACTGCACAAAATGGGAATCAACCTCTCTCACAGCAAGGACCAAATCCCTTCCTTCTCACCCTCCTCAAGATCTGTCTGTGAAGAAATGCAAAAATCCTGCAGTGCTTTTGAAACACCAGGTCAGGAACAGGCGGTCACTGACAAAGGCTGCTTGTCCCACCCACTGCAAATTCATCACCATAAAACATTTCTTTGGAAGCACAGCCATGGCCTGTGGATGGAACAATGGCATCAAAGATCATATGAAAGCATCAAATCTGGTCAATAAAGATGCTGGGTTCAGAGAGGAGGCAACACCAGCACCAACACACCTTCAGCTACAGGTTTAACCTCACTCCATTGCCTACAGAAAATGATTCCTTGCAGTATTTTCCCGCTAATTTTGTATTTTTAATATAGTGAGATAATCCCATCATAGCTTTACTCAAAAATAAATACTAATTTCCTTCAGAAAAGCAGAAAATAGAGCCCACAGTCACATGATTTTCCACATAAAGAGTTTCTGAAAATAGCTGATATTAAACAAACTTAATCCACTGTCCACAGCCACTATAAAGCACTTGGAAAAGCAAAACTCTGAGCTTCATCAAGTTAAACTTGATTTAGTTTTCAGCAGTCCTGTGAGAAGCCAGAAGCTGGACTGGACGATCTTTATGGATTCCTTCCAATCTGAGATTCTGGATGAATCCCAGGATGAATCCCAGAGCCCCAGAGTGGGTGAGGCTGAGGGTCCCCAGGGGCTGCTCCGGTGCCACCTCCCTGCCCCAGCAGGGCCATCCCAGAGCTCAGGGCACAGCAGTGCCCACACAGCTCTGCCATAGCCCCAGGGAGGGCACTGCCCAGCCTCTCTGCACAACCTGCTCAGGGCTGGGCACTGCCCAGGGCAGCAGCTGTGCCTCCTGGCAGGGCTCCTCTCGAGGCTGAGCAGCCCCAGCTCCCTCAGCCTGTCCTGGGCACGGGGATGCTCCAGGCCCTTCCTCAGCTCCAGCAGCTCCCTGGCTCTGCTGTGCTGAGGAGCCAGAGCTGGACAGGGCACTGCAGAGCTACCCCCAGGGCTGGCCACAGGAGCAGCATCCCTCCCTGACCTGCTGGGAATGCTCTGCCCAATGCACCCAGGATCCATTGGCCTCCTTGGCCTCCAGGGACAGCTGGTTGTCCACCAAACATAAAAGTTCACCCCGCTGACCATGGCCATGTCTGTGTTTGATGTCTGTATTAGTAACTGCTTGTTTCAGCTTAAACTAAACTATTTATGTAAGCACTGGGGATCTGCACGAATTAAGCTGAACATGCCTCAATTCTTACCTAGCTCGCTGCTCTCTCAGTTGCCAGGTTTTATTTTAGTGCAGCTATTGCTGGAAGTTCAAACAAAAATATACTTAAAATACTTAAAAAGTCTACCAAGAGCCAACAGCTGAAGGCAAAATTAGAAAAAAAGCCCTCATACTGAAAATAGGGCATCAATTTTTATTTGGCCTCTGACTAACCACCAGGAAGTTTAGAAGACATGCTGAATTCAGCACCACAGTGCCCCACTTTGTGTTTCAAGCTGCGACAAACAAACTCCAAAGTTTGACCATAAGTTAAGTTTTTAAAAAATACCTAATGCTCTTCCATACCCAGTTTGACACCTCTCAAGGCTTAGTTTTGCAGGAGCTTTTGGCCAGAGCAATAAATTCCCCAAAACTAAAACTGTTTGTTCTTGCTTCTGTTAAGAGAAGGAAAGTCTCCAGCCATTCCTCACCTAAATGTTCCAGAACAGTTATTTTTGCAGGTTCCAAAGACTACAAGCAATTACTAACCAGGACATTCTGCTTAATCACCAATGCTTTGATGATTGGCACTTAGTACCACTATTTTAACTTTGTTTCTAGAGTATCAGTCCTCACCTTAAACACATTACAAATTAACTTGCTGATCTCCTGTACATATATATGTATATAATGTGTGCCCAAACTGCAGCCTAAGCCTGCCTGTCTGGCAGGGCAGGACTTTAATCCTTATCCCAGCCTGTGAAGGACTACAGCTGATGGAAAACCGTAACAGCAAAATCACTCTGTGGCTTTTAGAACTTCTGCAGTAATGTATTACACGTTCTCAGAAAGATTTACATCAAAAATATTCACTGACTGACTGTTCAATTTAGGTTGTCATAAGAAACAAACCAATTCCACTCCTGTCCAAGTTCAGAGCTATTTTCCAGCATGCCTCCACTTCCACACAGCAAGCTGATGTCACCAGAAAAACAACGTAATTACTGCAATCCCAAGAGACATGAAGTGGGGGTTGGTTTGGTTTTGCTGGGTTTTAAATATGCAGTAACTGGTTAGTTCCTACAGGCATCCTTACCTCAACAGGTACTGCAGGATCACATCTAACAGCACCTTCCTTGCCTAACTGTTCCAAAGACACCCTAAACTCTCATTTAATATTCTCAGTGTCTGGAGTAAAGAGTCAGGAACCCAAACCTGCCTGCATCCATCCTATAAAAACACGTTGTATTTACAAGGACAATGAGTAGGGAATTGTGTAATTGTAGCAATTTGATGACTCATCCCTGCACCACTCCAGCACCAAAGCACGGCTTGCAAAACTTGCACATGGTGCAAACGCTTGTGCTGGATGGAAAACCAGAACCCAAACACACAGAAACCACTCTCTGTCCACCTGCCCCTCAAACAGAGAGCACCACGGACGCAGGACCTGGAGAAATGGCAAAAGCACTTGGCATTTCAGCCAGGCCAGGGCTGGGGGCTACGTTAAGGTGCCCAGTGCTGAGCCTGAGCTGCCAGGGCGAAATTTTCAATCAATAAAATACTCCTAATAATAAATGTAATACTCTCCCAGCTTGTGCAAGAGCAGCCAGCAGTGAGAGGAGCCAGCAAGGCTCCCTGCAAAGCCACACCTGAGGCTCACTCAGATGAAAACTGGCTTCCTTTTCCCAGCCCAAGAGGAGCTCTAATTCCACCTTCAGCCTACAAGTGGTGTTTGTATCTCAGGTTCATGCCTTTCACTGCCCAGTCACTCAGCCTTCCTTGGCAGACACTGACTGATGTGTGCAGGAATCCCAATTCACACCCCTGCCAGAGCACTCGAACTGTGTATCAGTCACTGAGCTTATCACTGACATCACTGCTAACAGTTGCAGTCACTTGCCTAAAACATTTCTCAATTAACTTTCACTACTCCAGAGGCCAAATACCTCAAAAGAGAAATCCCTCCTGCCTGTAACTTTTTTTAACAGAAAAAAGTTTAAATCAGAAACATGGCCCTGACAAACTGGCTGTAGGAAGGTACAGATATTAGGAACAAGGTATTGGTTTGCTTTTTCAATTTATTTTTTTAAATTAAGAGGAGTCACCCCAAGTTCTCAGCTACAATCATTAGCAGTAGTTTTGCACTAACGGTTCATCTGTTTTCCACATGAACTCCTTTATGTGGAATCTGCCCTTTTAATCTTAATCCATCCCTAAACAGAACAGTTTTTCCTCTGTACTTCTAAGGCTCATGGGAAACATCAAACCATGTTATTTATACAGTGAACTCACTGGAAGTTCTGAAGGGAAAGCAGAGCTTAAGTTTTTAAAGCTTTGACTACACCACATTACTTGCTCAGATCATCTGCACCTACAACTGTATCAGCAGCTACTCTAAATAACCAGATTTGGTTAGGCAGTTAGGAGATCAGGTATGTCAAGCTTTTGGGTTTTTTTTTTTTTTGTTATAATGAAAACATTAAGTAGTATTTACTACCTTAGAAACTCTCTCAATCCTTAGTAAAAAGACCCTTTAGCTTTTATTCCCTGTATTAAAAAAGCACCCAAAACAGAAAACTTGAAGGGAAAATACTGGCTTGAGATTATCATTGCTTTTCTTCCTTTTAGAGCAGATGCAGAGACCTCTTCAGATCCACTCATCTCATCATTTATAGGACTTGTAAAAGGAAAACAAACTATTTAAAGTTGCATTTCGGTGCTGACTGCTCAAATTAGCACATCTGACTGAGAGTTGAGCACAGAACAGCAGCTGAATTCCAGGGCTCCAGGAGCAGCCAAGACACTCCAGAAGCAGCTGGTGCATCCCTGCAACCCCATCAGCACTGCTGTTCTACGGCCCAGAACCTGCCCCATCACCTCCTGCAGCCCCCAGGGAGCACCCCTGCCAAAACCCCACGTGCTGTGTGGACACCCCCATGCCAGGGCAAGGCAAAATCGAATTCCAAAAGCTCCAGAAGTTGGGCATTTTTCTCTGCACCACATTCATGGATAAACAAGGCAGAAGGCACCACTCTGCCCCACACAATTAATAAGTGTTAACAGTATTCCAGATTAAAGGTAGGATAAGTAACATCTGGGAAGCAAATTTCAGGCTAAACTAGTAATTAGATCAGTTCAAATTCATCAAAAATAAATTAGCCTCTGTTAAGATTAACTACACATTTGCAACTTGGCTGCCTGGTGCAAAGTTAAAATACTTCAAAGGTTATTCCTGGTTTCCCAGATGTAATTTAGGTTCAGATCTCTCCTGCTGTTTCCATATCAAACCAAAGGGAGTTGCCTCAAAAGTATCAGCCCAAAGCACAACGCTCAGCACGAGGGATGTGAGGAGCTGTGGGAGGGGACACTCAAGGGCCTCAGACACTGCAGCCAGGGAAAGATCCTGGTCCTTAAAGCCATTTTTTCAAAACCTGATTGATTTTTTTTTCCTCATACCCTCTACAGCTCAGTACTTCTGTCTTTCCCTGAGGTCCAGAAAGTCCTTGGCAATGTCCAAGGCCAGGCTGGACCTGGCTTGGAGCAACCTGGGATAATGGAAGGTGTCCCTACCCATGGCAGGGGGTGGACCTAGGATGAGCTCTAAGGTCCCTTTCCACCCAAACCATCCCAGGAAAAGCTCTGCAGTCCTTTAACTTTCAAGGAAAACAACGTGGAACCGAAGGAAGAGAAGCAGTGGGCACGAACTTGCAGCCTGAGGAAACGGCTGAACAACAAATAGCACATAGCAAAGCACAGATAAATGAAGAATAACTGAAGTATAACCACCTCCAAACAACAACAAGTCCACAGCCACATTCATTGCTGTTAAATACTAAGGCACCAGGACTGGAGTACCAAAAGCAGATATTAACTTCAATTAAATATCCAGTACTTTCTTTTACATCCCTTCTTGCTTTGCCCTGGCACCAGGACTGTTCAAGAATTTATTCTCATTCTTTGGGTTTTACTCTTCCTCCCCAAGGATCAGCAAAACTTTAAGCAGGTTTTGAACAGGCTTCCATAGAAACTTTTACAGTAGAAGCTACATAAAGGTTACTCAAAGCCACTGAAGAGTATGAAATACTAAACTTGCAGTAAGCCTCAATTATTGATCCTTTGCAAAACAGAAGGTATTTGCACTCACAAAAAGTACAGAAAAAGTAGCCACTGCAATCAAAACTCAGTAAAACTGAAGCCTAGAACCAGTGAGCTGCCCCAAGGAAGAATCCTGCCCTGTTCTAAGCTCAGCTGTTTCCTCCAGAGATGTACAGCAGTGTACTCCAGACTTGGCAGCTCATGAAAGTGGATCAACCTTCACAACTGCTCGGGAAATTCTAATCACTCACTAATTGTCTGAAACACAAGCTTTTGCTTATGCACAAGTTCAGTGTGGGTTTGGAACTGCAGATATCCAAGCAACCCAGAACCTGGAGAAAACCTTATCTCCGTGAAGGCTGCAGCCTAACTGCAGCTGAAGGAAAAAGCCTTCAGTAATACAAGATCTAAAAAAATACTCAAATCGTTTTTTTAAATATCCACCCAGCCTTGCCTGGGGTTAGGCAGACACTCTGCACTCGAGTGCTGATTTTATCTGGCTATTCAAAGGCATGTGCAATTGCATAATTGAGATTTCACATGATTTATATAATGGATGGTAAATGTTCCTGACCTGGAAGGTCGGCAGCACTTCTCTCTCCACAGTTTCAAGATCCAGTTGATGAATACAAAAAGCACCTCACTGTAAGGCCTTACAGAGCAGGGTCTGAGAACAGCAGGAACAGTTGCCCCATGTCTCAGGTTCCTGCGTGTGGAAGATTATTTTCCATCCATACCACCTCAGTGCCTGATGTCACAGCACAGCTTCTTGGGTGAGAGAAAGGTGGCAGAGCTGTGGCACGGCAAACCAAAGCCATGGTCGGCTGACACCAACCCCTGGTGCCCCCCAGCCCCATGCCCGTGCCAGTGCCAGCAGCATCCCCTTCCCCCAGCCTGGGCAGGATGGCCCTCACTTCTGAACACAGCGACAGCCCCAGAGAGAAAGGCAAGCCTTCCCACAGGGAGGCTTAGCAAACAGGACTATTTTGCTACAGAGCTATTACACAGAGGAGTAAAAAAGTTCCATTTATAGTTCCTTCTTTCTCTGCTGTACCACTTCCTCCAGCCCTGCCAGATGGGGCCTGGTACAATTTGCTCAATCCCCTGCTGTGGCTGTAGCCAGCTGTGCTACCCTTGACTCTGGTGCCTCCCTTGATGTATTTGGACTCTCCCACCATTTCAAAGGATCACAAGAAACCAAGCACCTCAGTGAAGACTCTTAAATGTCACACTTGAAGGCCTACCAAACAACTCATCAGATGCAAATCACGGAGGCTTCAGGGAAAGCTGGGAATGGGCAGCCTGCTAAGCACCCAGGAGTCTGTCAAATGGAAAGGATAAGTGTCCTTTTGATGGTGACTCAGAGTGGCACCATCAGAATCAGCAGAACCATCAACACTGGTACCAAACAGCAGCTGAATTCCCGGGGCAAGGGACCCACCCTGCTGCCAGGGGGGTCTGATGAGGAGTCTGCAGTGCAAAGACACTGCACAAATGTCGTTTCAACCTTGGTGGGAAATATTTGATTATAGATTTCTGTTTCCTAGAAAATTCCTCTGTGGGAAAGAGACAACACCTGCAAGGAAGAGGACTGTGTCACACACACCCAGAACAGACTGGCGTGCAGCTCCTCCTCTCCTCAGCTTTCCCTCCTCCACCCCTGCCAGCACGAGCACGGCACTGCCAGAAGGCAGACAGGGAGCAAGGCACGTTTCCTACCACATTTCTTTCCTCCGTAACAGGATCAGACAGAGAAAAAATCCTCTCTCCAAAGGAGGCTGAGAAAGCATCAACACGAGGCTGAGGCTAACAGCATCCCTTCTGCAGACGCTTGGGAAGAGCCATCAGGAATAACAGCTCCTGCCCACCACTTGTGAAATCTCTCAGGCTTAGTGGGACTGTGTTAAGCTTTCTGAGGGACATAATTTACGTCTGAGATCACACTCACTGTTGCAGCTCTGAGCAACGGGCACTGCATTTGCTGAGGCAAGGTGCAGTACCTTGTGGTGATCCATGAATTCACCAAGGAGAACAGTGTGGAGAGCATAGACTGGGACCTCTGCATGGAACTAGCAAAAGGCAGGCCAGCAAGGCACCCAAGGGAGTGAGGACTGGATCTCTAAGCTCCGATGACTTTTTCTGTGTTCTCAAGTCCCTCCTGCAGCAGCAGCTTAGTGAGGGATCCAAGAGGAACTCGTACCACCGCTTCCTCCTCATCTCGCTCATAGAGATCAGTGATTAAGTCAATTACTAACTGCTGAGTACTGGCAATTTCTGAAGAGCAGACTAAGATAAGAGAACTGCCCACCAAGAGGACCACGCTCCTGAAAAGGGTCACTCTTCTGTTCAAGCACACTTGGCAGCCTGGGGATGAAGTGGATGACCTTTAGTGCTCTCCAAAAACCACTGAAAACAACAAAGTCCAAAAAAAGCACTTGTGTGTATCAAGCTGTTTGTAGCAGCAAAACCCTTTCCCCACAAGCAGAAAGGTCAGTGGTTGGCAGCACCCAAATGGTGCCAGCCAGGGGAGGCCACCACAGGTGACCCCAGCCTGCCACATGGTTCCACAAGCTGCTTCCCTCTTTTGCTGAGCACAGGGAACACAGCTGGAATCCTCAGCAGGAGCCACAGCCAGCTACAAGTGATGGATATACATCATGTCCCAGGCAAATCAGGAACCAGAACTCACAGATATTTACTCCATTTGCTGGTTCTCACACATCAGGGACACATTTCTGCTCCTCAGCTGAGGAGAGCAAAGAGCAGAGCTCTGGCTCAGAGCTCAGTCCTGGGACTGACTCCACTGAGTAACCACTCACTTCCACTTCCAAACACTAGGAACTGACCCAGTACAGAGAAAGTCTCCTTCTGCCCCTAAGAATGAACAGGCTCAGTTAATAATTAAAGTCATAAAGCCAGAAGCACTCAGATGCACGAAGGACAACAGTGAAGTGCTTATGAGAACCCTTCCCTTCAGATAATAAATCATGCTTGGCAAAAGCAAACCCTGCATTTCACATTTCCCCATCCTCCTGGAGTCTGGATCCAGCACCAAGCCATGGCTGGCCACACCATCAGGATGCACCACAAGAAGCTGCTGTGACTGTAAGGGACTCCCAGACTGCATCCAGAGTGCTCATCCCAGTGTGGGCACTCCACAGGAAATAGGCTGGGATACCGTGGGGATGACCAGGATGGCCAAGCACTGGAGCACCATGGGGAATAAAATGCAATGTTACCCTTTGCAAAATAGCTGCAGTGTGTGCAACTACCACCAAACTGAGCTGTCAGATCAGGCCTCAAAAGCTGTGACACCCACACTGAGAACTAAAAAAAAAAAAAGTTATTACAAGGAACTGCTGAAAACAAACCCCAAACCGGTATTACTTTTCACTGAGAGGAGACTCCAGCCAGCAGGAACAACACTGGAAAGCACTGCTGCTGATTACCAGAGGGAAAACTGACCATTTTTACCTTGAATGACTGGGGAATCCAGGTCATTCCCCTGCCCACACTGCCCCCAGACCCACCATGGGTGGCTTTAATTGCTTCTACACTGCTGGCCTTGGTCTGAAAGCTCCTTCTCCGAAAAGTCTCTTTAAACACAGGGACAAGCACAAATATTTCAGATATTGCAGAGAACATTCTGTTTCTTTAAAGAAAAGGAATGAAATATGTATTTCTTTTTAATGGATCTGTTGGACTGTTTCCAAAAAGAAATGGTAACAGTTCCACTGTTTTGAGGCAAAATACCAGAAAACATGTCAAAGAGGTATTTGTAAATGACTTCAGACCTAACAGAAGCAGCAAGGCAGTTGTCTGGTTATGACAACTCATTTTAACAGCTGCAGAGAATAACATTTCCAAAGGGATGCAGGCTCCAGAGCAACAGGCCACTCATCATTTCCCATTTGTGATTTCATGCTCTGGAGGAGAAGGTTTGAGCAGAGCACATCTCCGGCACTCACTGTTGTTTTAAGAAAACTGCATCATGTCTGTGCCTGAATTTGTACTGGGAAGAGAGGGTGAAGTTTTCATGTTCAGTTCTTAGCTTTCAACTACAAGTTTTCCAACTACACTTTCTGTTGTTGTGCTTCCTTCTGGTATCAGAATAGAAACATCAACAGAAGCTCAAAATTAGTAAAGAAAAACAAACAGAAGCTTAAGCAAGTTAATGCTAAATCATAACATCAAAAAATAGAAAGATAAACTTCCTTCTGGAAACTTCTGTGTTTAAACTGAAAGAAGGGAAATTTATGTTAGCTACATGGAAGAAATTCTTCCCTGGGAGGGTGGGGAGGTCGTGGCACAGGGCGCCCAGAGAAGCTGAGGGTGCCCCTGGATCCCTGGAAGTGTCCCAGGCCAGGTTGGACACTGGGGCTTGGAGCAGCCTGGGACAGTGGGAGGTGTCCCTGCCATGGCAGGGGGTGTGGAAAAAGATGGGCTTTAAGGTCCTTCCAACCCAAACCCTCCAGGGATTCCTTGTGCCCCAGCTCAGCTGTGACAGCACTGAGATTCCTCTCTGCTAACAAGTAACCTTTGCAGGGAGTGCTGGAGTAAGGAATTAACATCCACATCCTGATGCTCCAGAACTCCACCTGCCACTGGCAAATAGGTTCTCCAGAACAGTAATAAATTACAAATTAGCCAAGTGAAATGGATTTTAAGAGCCCCATTTTTGTAAGACAGCTTCCACTTATGGAGGATCAATTGATACACCCCTGGCAATCCATAAGCAGGACTGACAGCAGCAAGAACCAAATCACATTCCTAGTGCTTGTCCACCTCCAGGACATGTGCTGTGAGAATCACCGGGTCAGTAAAGCTGGAAAAAACCTCCCAGACCATGGAGTCCAGCCTGTGCCCCATGCCCACCTTGTCACCAGCCCAGAGCACGAAGTGCCACCTCCAGGGATGGGGACTCCATGAAAAGGAAAATGCAGATCAGGAGCACCTATGGAGCCGGATATCCTGCTGGGCAGGAGCAGGGATAAAGGGCAGGTAAAGCCAAGGGTGCTATCCCAGGCCTCTCAAGTGCTGGGAGAACAGGCTGGGAGGAGCCAGGGGAGACTCAAGTCTGAAAAAGCCACTGCATGAATTTTAAGACCTGGCCTGAGGAGGAACAAGCTGACATCTCCCACTGGCAGCTCGGGAAGTGAGACATTTCTTGTTCCTGCAGTCAAGGAACACTGTTAAAGCTTCCAGGCCACACACACCACGTGTGAACACAAAGGGAAAGAGGAGCAGGGCACTAAATGTAATTAAGCTGAAAGCCTTAAGAATAGATGGAAAGGTGCAGGAAAGAATCTTTTCTAATAACCCCAAAGAACTTGGAATGGTGCAAATAAGCATAAGGAAACCTAAGCAGAGTTTTAGAAGAGAGATAAAAAGATTCTTTTAAAAAAGAAGTGAAAGAAAAGTGTAACTGAAGACAGGGAAGAAACTTGGTGGGGCAGTATTTGGTTACTGGGTTAATTTCATTACATCTCTCTAATAATTCATTTCCCAAGACTTATTTCATCACCTCCTACGTTATGCAATAATTCAATGTGATGCCTGGGCTCTTATCTTCTGCTGCTTAATGAGCAGTTTTCACTCCACACTGGAGATGTTTACTCACGGAGCCCAGCACCCTGGATGTGCCTCTGCCCAGCAGCCCTGCTGGAGCCACTTCCCAAATCAGCACCACAAAACACACTCCAAACCCTGCAGTGCTCCAAGGATGAGGCCATGGAAGGTGCTGTATCCACAGGGTTGCATCACACAACTGGTAACAGAACCAGTTTCTCTACAGACCTGAACAAGAGTTTTGGTTTTAATCTTGCAGAGAAATCCATATCAAAGCAAATGAAAACAGGAGCTATTGGATACCAGTCCATTCATGTACAAAAACATCATTAAAGATAATTAAGCAGTTAAAACTAAGGCCTTGTAGCAGTTTCAAGTATTATGAACTGGCATTTAATATGTGCTTCTCCATGCAACAGAAACAAGTGTTAAGTGTCAGGGACTTTATTTCCTAATACTATCAATTAAACCAAACGCCAGAGTAGATGAGAGCAAACCTCAAGTACCACAAATAGGAATAAATATTTTTTAATAAATTACCTGTCTCTCTTCTGCATTCACCAACAGCTCACAGAATGCAGAAAGCAAATACTTCTCCAGTAAACTGCAGGCACTATGAAGGGATTGTACTGCATGAGGAAAAGCACAGAATACACACCCAGACTGAGAATGGGAACAGCTCCTCGTCCAGGGGCAGAGGGGATTTGCTGAAATGCTACAGCTGGATTTCAAACAGCCTTGCTAGGGTTGATGATTGTTAACAACATCACAGAAAGGCAGAGCAAACCTAATCCGTGCTTTCTTCCTTTAGGTGGATGGCAGGTGACTGCTGAAGCCTAAAGGTTTGAAAAAGCCCCAGGACTGAGTAGGAGCTTCCTGAAGAAATTGTCCAAGGCTCCAGACTGAATACTGCTCTTCCCTCTCCCTGGCCTGTTCACTGGATACTCTACACACCACACACAATAGATACAACTCCCAGGTAACTTCTGTGAATCACCCAAGAGCTTCTGAATTTCCTTCCCTGCACTTCCTTTTAATCATTTCACCCTAACTGAATGTGTGCTACAGAACCAAGAGCTCCTGGTGTCTGCCCCACCTGATTTCTATATGGGCTTTGAGCTCAGGAAACAATGAAGGGCAAGTCACAGTACCAAAAATAATAAATGGGGAAAGCAGCTGGTGCCACTTTTGCTTCCAAGTTCCCCTTCAGGCATCACTGAGTCACACACCCAAAAGGAGAACCTTTTTTTTTTTTTTTAATAATCCTTCACAGACCCTTCCAAATGTCTCAAAGCCTCTTCTGGTTGCATCTCTACAAAAACAATCAAATCTTAATAAAAAGAAAAAGCTTTTATTTTGGCACAATATTTCACAGAACCATAGAATATCCTGAGCCGTAAGGGACCCACAAGAATCATCCAAGTCCAGCCCCTGGCCCTGCAGGCACCCCAACAATCTCACCCTATCCCTGAGAGTGCTGTCCCCTGAAGCACAGGTGTCCCAGGTGCCTCCTGCTCAGGACATTCCTCCCGCTTGTTCCCTGGCCAATCCATCAGGAGGCTGCACCAGCAGCAAAGCACAAGCCCAGCAACACCAGGGAGCCAAGGCCTGGTGAAATCCTCCTCAGTCACTGCTGAAGTGCAACAGGCTGAACATTCAGCATTGCTTCCTTCCATACCCTGAGCTCCCACAGCCCCAAAGCAACCCCACCTGCCTGAACACTGTGCTTGCCCTTGCAGGGATGTACTTCATCATTTGTTAACCTAAGTGCTACTATTATAGGGCTACAGATGTACTGGGATTGTGAAATTCCCACTGGCACATGGAGCAGAAAAGCCTTACAGAAATTAACTGGCACTTCAGTGGGGCTCTCATGAAAGCTGACAGAGCTGTAACAGTTCCTGAAAACAGGACAGGTCTGAGAAATATTCCCCAGTGTCACATTCTTACACGAGAGCTGCCTTAGCCCTGCATTTTAACTATATGGCACCATATCTGTGTGACAACAGGCTCCCCAAAATCTCATCTATAAAGCAGCTTGCTGTTGAACAAACTGGATTGGACTTTATCAGTATTACCAACAGAAGTTTGTAATACAACATTCTCTGCACCAATTAACCAAATCCAGCCTGGGCTGAGCTCTCCCCTGTCCAATTCACAGTTTATGCACCTAGTGGAGTTGATTGTAAGAATCCAGGGATAGTCCAAGTTCTCAGATCCAACACTACAAAGTCTGGGCAATTCCCAAACCAGGAGTTTGCCCTGCAGGGCCCGAACCTGCTAAGGAGCTCCCTGGCCTGAGGAGGCTTTTTTGGAATCTGCTGGGGGGGTCCAGCAGCCAGCTCTGCCCTGCCCAAGGCTGTGCTCCAGGAAACCAAGATCTATCCCAACCACACCAAATACATCAGTGACAGCACAACTGCTCCTGGCTTGCAATAGTTCTCGAGGTGATATACACAGCGAGGCTGAAATCACAACTTCTCAAGTCAGGTAGAGAGGAGGTCACAAAATGAAGCAGCAAGGGCAGGATGGCAGCCCTGGCTCTGCACAGAACAGCCCCAGGAGCAGCTGTGCCACAGCCACTGCTCAGCCTCAGCAGGGCTGGGGAAGCAGCCTTGAAATCACCCCAGTCCTTCCTACCACACTCCCAACATCGCCAGCCACCTTAAACCCAACCACAACCACTCGCTAACATCTTCTGAGATGCTCTTTGGCCATTGACAGAACAGATTCTGGGAGAAAAAGAAATTCAGAATTCCCACTGAAATAAAGTATTTTTCCAGTGGGAGGGTCAATGCTGAGGATCAGGAAAGGGAGCAGGGAGATCTCACATTAGTAGTAACTTGCAAATATTCCCAAGACAGATACCAAACCTCTGGGACTCTGCCCTGACATGACTGTAGGCATGTTCTGTAAGCATTATTTGGCTATCAGATTGTTCATTTCTATAAAACTGAATTATCCACCTATGAGTTTGTCTTGGACATGAGATTTTGCCCTTTCTTTGAATAGTATTTCAAAACTGGAAACATAAAGCTTTCAAATGGAAAAACAGAATTGTATTTTAACAGAAATTTTGAAGGAATTTCTGGTTCTGAAATTCAGATTTGCTGGATTTCAAGTGGCTACATTTTGCAAGTGAGAGGAGATGTTCTGAAATAACTGGTTACTCTCTAAGGTAAGACACTGATGTTGTCCAGTGGCTGACCTCAAATGGAGTGACACACAAAACTCAGTTGTTCATTTTCATTCACAAAAAAGCAATTCAAGTACTCATTTTATACACATGAAAGACTGAACCACTGAATAATGCTCTTCTGTTACAAAGCAGACTAATGTTAAATAATCCTTGTGTTCTGCTAAAAAAATGTTACATTCAGAAACATTTCAGGAAGTGCCACACAGTTACTACACATACACACTACTCCAAGGTAAATACCCTAGGAGGTCAAAATTGTTAACTGGTCCCAAAAGCTCCCTTTTAATCATTTTCAATCCCTCCCAAACCAGTGAAGCAGCAATTCCCCATCTATAAGTTATGCAGGCTCAGCTCCAACAGCTTACTAGAAAAAAAACAACAGAGAACTGAGGATTTAGTGGTTTTCTATGCAGAGCAACCCCCTCCCATCCCTTGTTCTTCATTTCTTAACAGTTAAAAAACTGAGTTAACAGGGCAACCCAAAGACCCCAGGACTCCATGCTCACTATTCTGCATTCAAACACGTGCAAAGACTATGGTAAGGCTACACTCAGGACCACGCTCAGGAGCAAATAAAAAGCTTATCCTTTCTAAATGAAATCACACAAATATCACAAGCTGGTCAGTTCATTGCAAATTTAAGAGAAATGGCAAAGCTCATTATGTTATTTTTAAAGTTAAACGAGAAAGCAAAACGTAGCAGGCAACATGCAGAACTATGCTACTGATATCACAACTTCAGTAAACAGGCAATAAAACACAAGAGCTCACCCCCCAGCCCTACTGCACAGAAAGCCCTTAAAGAGTCACTCCTACAATGCAGTTAAGTAGAAGATTTCAGAAAAGGATGCACAAAAAACATTTAGCAGACTTAACAATTTGATTAAACAGAGTCCTGAGAGTTTAACACAAGTTCAACAGCATAACATTTACAACAAGAAAGAAGAAAGGCACCTGGAGACATCTGACACTGGGCATGCTCTGCAGGCATCTCAGTGCGCACATGCTCTCTACCAGGTTGGAGCAGCCTAGCCACAAAGACCTTGGCACAGAACACTGCAGGGTGACAAAAAGGAAGGAAGAGAAGAAGCAGTTAGATGCCACAACAAATCACTCAAGGCAGGCAACTCATTAGTATGTTAACGTGGGTACTTATCTATGTTACTTCTACATTCATCACACTTTAGCGGCCAAGGGTAAAATAACCACTGAAGATCCTGCGCAGCAAGCAAGGACAAGCCACCCCTCTGGCCCGAGCTCCTTTTCCCCATCTGTAACTCACAGCTTTAGTGGCCAGCTGAACATTTTAACTTACTCCCAGGAGTAGGAGTTTCGGTTCACCCACACCCCACTGCCCACAGCAGAGGCGCTGGGGCAGAGGCCTCACCCAGCGAACAGGCCTGGCCAAAATCCCTGCCCAGCTCTGCCCTGCACAGGAGGCCAGGAGGTGCCATTGGGGTGGCAAGGCTTTAGGATCCACCTGGAGGAGCTTTGGGAATTAAAGGTTGGTGCTCCCCACTGTCTCAGCTTTCTCAAACAAACTGTGGTTCTTTATTCCGAGAGCAAAGCTGCTGTTAATGTGAGGTCCCAGTCTGCACTGGGACACACACCCTGACAATGGGAGCATGTTTTAGAGAGGAACCACACTTAGCTAAGTTCAAACTGCATGACCACGTTCTGCTTAGTCAAGGGACCTTAATAAACTGAGGGGAAATGTTGGAATTATGGTTGAAGATATCCTAAAGCCAAATTATCCCCTGGCTACACTCATTACTCATCCTGCCACCCAAGTTTAACTACCAAATTCCCCATTGCTCACACAAGAAGTTAGGAAAAGTCTCGAGATCCCTTTTGTTTCTTTTCTGAACCTGATGAAATTTGATGCAGACAGAGTCTCCAAAACTTTTGTAGCTCCCCAATACTATTTCCCAGTAGTACATACACCAGATAAGGTTAGGGAAAAGGATTCAATTTCTCAGCATCAAGCAGTGCACATTCCCAGCTCCAATAACTGGCACAGAATGAGCTTTCATTATTTTCCACATAGGCTTCCAATTTAGTTACAACAAGCACCAAAACTTTAAAAGAAAAGCCCCACATAGGTCAAAGCTGAAAGTGGAGTAACTGGAGGTGAAGCCCCATGGAAAGCAGTTAGTGCCAGGATCGAGGAGGGGGAGAGAGCCCAGAGCACCTGAAGGGGTTAAAAACTCTTTTTTTGGTTTCATATCTTATCAATAAAACAAAAGAAAGACTCATCTTTTCATCTCCATGCTAAGGAGAGAAATTAAAGGAAAACCAGCACAAGAATGCCCTTAGCAGCATCAAAACACATTGAAATTCCCTCTCTGCTCCAGCAGGAAGGTGCTGATTCCATAGGGATGTCCTGTGCTAGGCACTTGGCATGGGAAGAGCGGGAGCATATCTCTTACAGACAGGGGTAAAAATAGTCATATTTATGTTTTACTGTATTGTTCTTTCTTTAACAGCAAAATAAAACCATAGTTTTCAATTACTAAAAGTTTTTAAAAGTTTATTTTAAGTTTAGAGAAATGGAATTTAGCTATTAAGTAATTAATCCAGTATATCTGTAATTACTTTGCAGTAATTTACTTTGACGTATCCTCACACTAACATTTGAAATTTAGTTCCCAAGACTCTTCTAAGACAAGTCAACCAGTGACAACAGGGGAATTACCTTAACTTCAACAAATCATAAAAAAAAAAAAAAAGTTCATGTTTTCAAAAAAGATGGGATGTACTGTTAAAACCCACTGATTGAAGATACACACTTTTTATAGGTCTGTTTTTCAAAACAAGAGTGTGCAATTCAAGAAACTTCTTTTCCAATCTGTTTCATTCTTTATTCCCATTTAGGAAAATATCTGCATGGGGTTTCTGCAACACTGAACCATCAAAATTCAGGGTATTGCTGCAGGTGTGATTAAAGCCCAAACACATTTTTAAATATTTAGGCCTGGTAAAAAAAAAAATGTCAATTTGCCCACTAATGAAAGTCATTGATAAAAACATAGCAAACTCCTCTCCTGATATGTTCAGATCAGGTGTACAAAGCTGAGTACAATGTTTATAATGAACCTGTAGGTGTCCACAAATTATAAGCTAAAAATCACTGGTTTAGAGGTTATTATGTGTGGGGGTTTTAGGAACCACTCTAGTTAAATAAACTGAATTTTAAGCACTTCAGAGAAAAATGGGTAACTTGTGGACATTTTTTAAAATTTAATTCAAAATGCATTAGACACCAAGGCCATTTCCATGCCAAGGTTAAACCGCACAAAAACCTTTTCACAGCATTACGAAACCCTGCATGGAAGGGTTTAGAAAACTCCCTGGACACTCAGCTGCAGCACTGATATTGCACAACGCTACAAATTCAATACTGAGTCCCACTTCACACCAAAACAAGAACGTGCAAATATTTGTGTGCTTCCCTGACATGTTATTGCTTGACCCTGTCATGAAGAAAAGCTTCACAGGTTTGCAAAGACTCCCCTTTGCACAGCAGGAGCCTCAGCTCAGGCCTTCACTTTGCACTGGCCCTGCTTTGGCCAGCAGCCCAGGGAGATGCAGCATTATTTAATGAAGTCTGGGAATGGGAAAATGCCAGTGGCCAACAGGCACAGAATTAAAAGAGAACACAGAGAACAGAGCTGCACAGGTTAAGGGAAGGCCACCTGAAACTCAGGTTTTAAGGAATAAAGCAATTAGCAATGCAGAGCTTTAACTGCCTCACATTCTGAGGGCTCTGGATCACCTGGAGGCCCTGTTTGCAGAGCTGAGAGGGGCTCTGAGCTTCAGGGCAAGGAGGGAACAGACAAAGAAACCCTCATTCTGATCTCTTCAGTGCTTTGTGCTGGGAAAGATTCGTACTCTAATTTTATTATTAGATGACTGATGCTAATTCCATACACAAAGAACTGCTTTGGTGGTCTACCCCAGGAATTACATCTCAAGCTTTGGGTTTCAATCTTAAATCTCAGATTTAAGCAGCCTATACAAAATGCTGCATTCTCAGTGAAACCTGTAAACCCTCAGTAAAAAGAGAAGATGCTTCAATGTCTTTAAGGCTCAGATGTTAAGGACTTCTTATATTAATAGCAAAGCACACAGCAGTGTGCATCCAATAAACCAACTCTGTAGGTGGGAACTTTTAGGATGGAGGTACTGAAAACACTCTCTCAGGCCCTGAACTGTCCAAAGTTTTCCTTCACTCTGGACTTCTCCCAGGTTACAGCACAGCCTAGTTAGAGCAGCCTAAAATTCTCAGAAATGTTTTTTTTCAGCACATCCAATACTGTCACATAGAAATCCTCACACTTTTGTGTCCCTTAAAAGAACCATCACCCATTTATCCTCTAAAGCCCACTAAAGTGCTCAAGAAATGCCTATAGCCTGTATTCCTGATGGAATTAGAACACCTTTGCAAGCCAGGCATGGCAATATTGCAGTGTCATAATCAAGAATGACAGCGTTTACATAACCCAGATTTATGCTGCAAGTTTTATAAAATATTAAAATTACGACCTTGGAATTTTTCACTGCTTTCATTTTTATTTATACAAGATAACCTAAGGAATTCAAATTGGTGTGTTTACAGCTTGGGAAATTCTGGTCGTAAAGCAAAAATATCTTGTTTTTGAAAATTAGTTTCTAGACAGAGTCCAAAAAAGATTGGCAAGGAGAGGCACTTTGGAATTTCAAAGGAAAATAGAGTAAAACAAATGAAAGAGCTAATTCACTCATTTTCTTCCAAGGAGCATGGCTAATTATATGAATTCACTCCTCCTGCAACAACTTTTTTCTTATGCAGTTTATTACAAAACTAAATTGAACATTAAAACCTAAAAAACCATTCAAGTTTATAAATCCTAAATGCTTTTTCCAGCTTTCTTGTGACAGCAAAGCTGGAAGCTCCCCCGTAAGGTCAGTTTGTGCTCTGGATGTCTGTGGGGCTATAAACAGATATTTCAACTGGCAAAAAACGTACAACCAAATAACTTCAACCCTCACTGTGAATTTTTTCAGGTTTTTAGCTGTAAGAAACTCACATGCTACTCAACATTGGTGATTTCCTGGTTAGTTTACTTTGATTTAGGCCTGGACCAACACAACTGATATTTCTTTATTTTCATCAACACTTAATATTGATAATTTTATGGGTAACTGGTGCTACTTAAATCCCTCTCTGTGGCTGGGGATTCAGTTTAGTGCAGCCCAAGGGGTGCTCTGAAAAGCCAACCTGGATTTGAGGGCAGTCTGGCTGTCTGGGAAAGCCTTATGCTCCTACCTCCAACTCAATGCCAAGCTCAGATCTCCTCAAAAATCAGCATTAACCACAATAAGGCATAAAAAACATGAGCAGTAACACTGTTTCAAGGCCTTCAGTATTATTTTACACTCAGCAGGAACAGCAGCCAACTCAAACTCCCTCCCGGTTTGCAGGCTGGGATTTCCTCCAGATCTTACCTGGTGCTTTTCCCGTAAGGACTTTACTCAAACAGTGCCAAGCAGAGCAGTGGTGGATCCCTGGGCTGGGAACGAGTGCCCTGAGTGTGTGCACAGGTGGGAAAGCAGAGCATCCAGGGGTCTGTGCGGGAACACTCCGTGGGACATGCAGGGAGCAGTGACACGAGTGCCCCAGAGCCAGCCCGGCTGGCAGGGCACAGTCCCTGCACCCCGGGTACAGCACTGGCACGGCTGTCTGACCAGCAGAAGTGCTCTGGACTCCTCCTGTGCCACTCCACAGCCAGGCTGTGCCCCGGGAGTGCCCTGTGCCCACGAGCTCCACACAAGTCTGTTGGAATCGGTGACAGCACATCACTGCCTTTTCCATGGCCAAATGCAACCTCACTGGGCCTGGGTGACTCGGCAGGCTGTTGGAGTCCCATCCGTACAACAGATTTCCACACTCCGTGGAGTTTTACTTGTGCATTCCAGCAATCTCCTTCAGTTTTAGCACAATTGTAATCCCAGATCAACAAAGCTGGTTTAGATGTAATTTACTCTTGCATTTATTTCTGTCCTTCCATGAACCACAAATGCAAAAGTGAGTTTCTCAAAAATAAATATCCACAGAGTGGCAAACTCATTTTAACTTGTGAAAATTTTTTGATTATTCTTTTATTGCAATCAGATCATACTAAAAAAAATAGGTAACCAATAGCTGAGTCACAGCACCATTAGGAAAATCAATTTAGCCAAATGATTGCCATTCACAATAAAAACTGCTCAATGGAACAACCTTCCAACAGCCATTCAAGACCTGCACATAAGTTATTGCATTTGGGGAAAAACACTAAGTGAGGAATCGGGAAATTTAAAGCAAGACAAGGGAAAAGAATTGATCAGAGAAATTCTCCTCATTACCACAGCGATGCTCTAGATAGGATACTGAATTCACAGAAGGCTGATGGATAACGCTGTCCCACTCTGCTCCTGAAGATCAAAGCGTGTGTTTGCTACACACAATGCTACAAAAGGAATATGGGTTCAGTGGAGAGAAGATTAAATGCTTTCTTTGAATAGAATAATCATCTTACTCCATTATAATTTATTCATCAGGATAAGACTCATAAGATGCAGCACCTTGTTTTCAAGAAGATTCAAAGGACTGGGAAGAAAATCCTCAGATGTTTGCATAAGTCTCTCTGAACATTAACCGAAATAATCTGTATTTTCCAAAACACACAGCATTTACATTAGCCCTTGCTTCCTTCATGTACATTCACCCCAACTCCCACAGCTAAGTGTGACACACCTCTCTGCACTAACACCCCGTGTTACATTGAAAAGGCCATTCGTAGAGCAAACACTTTCTTCTGCTCTCCTGTAGCAGGGCAGGGGCTTACAGACATCTCCAGCCCGCAGCTCAGGGCACATCCTGACTGAGGAACACAGACCCAGCACTGCCCATCACACAGGAGAAATTTGCAGGAAGTCAAACACGCAGAAAAATGTGGCTAAAACTTGTCTAACATGTTAAAAGCGGTCTCAGACTCTTCTGTATTAAGTTTTTAAGGGTGAGACCTAACACAGCCAACAATAAATCCTACAACAGCCAAAGCAGGGTACAAGCACTTGACAAGTTCCGATGCCTGTGGAGCCTGGGCTGCCAGGAACAAACCCTGGATTCCCAGGCAGGGGCTGCACAGCCAAGGCTGCAGAGGAACATTGGCACAGCTCTGAGAGTTGCCTTACGTTGTACTCTCTGAAATGTAACACTCAAAACATGGGCAAGAGCAAAGCCTCCAACCTGCTCAGCTCTACTGCTGCCTTTGTAGAGCTGGTGCATGTTTCCAAAAGTTAAGGAATACTAAATAACACTGAGGATCTTGATCAGCAGGGGCACTCATTTATGCTTCCCCTTTTTTCCCCTGCTCAGTGTATTTTAAATTATTTCCTCTTTTCAGTTTTCATCACTAAAGATGCCAAGTTCACTTCTGCCTCCCTGTTCTCTGATTTTAGAAAAAGGCACACCCTGACTAGCAAATATTCCACAGAAAGATGTTATTTTACAGTTTTAACTCCAAAGTGAGTCTGATGGGTGCGAACAAATTCAATTTGATACTAGATGAGAACGCAAGAAATGTGTCAGTCTAAGGTTAGTAAGTATTTCCCTTAGATTCTCCCTCTGGTTTATTTTGAAGAGCTACACTAAAACAGATTTCTCCACCCTAACCAAATAAAATTCAACTACTCAAAAAATCAAACCAGGAAACAACAGCACCCTTTGCACAAGTAATTCATTATAAATGTGCTTATCAATTAAATTCAAATATAACTTTGGCACAAAATACCACACCAGCAAAACAAACGCAGAACTAAAACAATGCACGAGATCAACGGCACCTACAGGAGTTTCTGCTACAGGAGGTTAAATACTGAGGCCTCACCATCCACTGCTGTAACTCCCTACAAAGGAGAACACACAAAGGCTGAGCATTACTGCTGTTACTGTCCAAAGGAACCCACGCACGTTGTTTCAGAGTGACTTTAGAAACAAGTTGCTAAGTCCATCAAACTTTAAGTAAATCTGGGCACTGGGAGGTGCAGCTCTCCCATTCACACCAGATATGATACTGAACTTACATAACTTTATTTTCCTGCCAGCTAGGGACCCAGCTTGCCTTCCTGAGGCACACAAACACCTTCCAAACCCATCTCCAAGATAACCTCTTGTAGCCTTTTGCAGGCTTCCCAAACCTCAGATGAATGTGACTCCAAGCACAACCATTCTCCCCTACTCTGAAATAAACCCACTATCCCTGTGAGGCTCCTCCTGCCAGCCCTGCCCTACACCTGTCCCAAAACAGCTGGGGACAGACCTTCACACCAACATCTCAGGAAGGCTTTAAGACACTGACTCCAAGAGCTGCCCACAACAGACTTTCAAATGGCATGTCAGCAGGAAAAGCTACAGGAATTTCTCCTAGGAACAGCCAGAGAAGTTCTGTCCACTTCTGATGGACCCATCAGAGGACAGGGACAGAACTCAGGGCTGCTCTCCCCTTCCAGAAGCAGGATGTGGCAGCCAATGGCTCCGTGCCTGTTCCTGCACACACAGAAGTTCCCCTTGCATTCCCAGGCCTGTGTTTTACAGCAGACCGGCAACTCCCTCCAGTACAGCTCCTGCATTTCCTGGCCATGCCCTGTCTGACTGTAAGTTCAGCAGCTGATTCCCTGTGCCCTCACACTTGGGGGACATGAAGCAGTTAAAGCAAGAGACTGAATGTGCGGACAAACTCATCTAAGCAGAAGCAGCAAGATATAGTACAGGGTGACTTCTTACCTGAAACTTTGTTTCTGGGCTTCAGATCCACCAATCCAGAATGAAAGGGGATTCGAAGGGGTTTTCCTTCTCAGACTTGTCTGTTAAAAGAGAGCAGCCAATCATCTTCAGCTTGGTGTATCTACTTCTTTCTTGAATGAAATCCCAATTACTGCTAATGCTGTTAGAGACAAGGCAGCCCAGGCACCTGCCCAGCCCAGGACCAACTACATTAGTGGGGTCATCGGATTGGTGGATCTAAGACAGAGAAACGCATTTACAGACAAGAAACTACTCCTTCCCCTACCCTGGCTCAGCCAAACAAGTGTTTTGGGGTACAGCTCACCTTGCCAAGACTAAGGAAGATGAGAAGAAGCTACAAAGCAAATAACAAAGCAAGTCCTAAAGCTTCAACCACCAGCCCACACCTCGCAGGCCTGCTCCGGGAACACAGGTTTGCACAACAGAACTCAATGCAGTTCTCCTATTCTGCCATAAACATCCTCTAAAGCATTTTATTGCAATGATTATTTCCCTGTTTCCAGGCTCAAAATGACCTCATTTGCTTCACATGTCTGCAGCACAAAGATGGAGCTGTCAAGACACTCCTGATCTAAACAACAGCACTGAATTCAGAGTATTTTCAGTACTGCTGTGTCTCTGGAAAACAATCTAGAACCAGAAGAGAGTAAGACACTGTACACTACTCCTGAGACAAGAAACAGTCACCTCCTGCTAAGCAGGGAGATAAAAGGCCTCCAGCCAGTCCTGTCAGCAGCACCAGTGAGAGTGTGACTAATTTAAAGCAGCTGGAACAGCGACACCTCAGAGAAGATGGGGTCCGTAGAAAACTCACACTACACATGCAACAGAAAGTTCAGCCTACAGAGACCAAACCATCCAACTTCCACCAAGATCTTCAAAAAGTTTGGGCCATGGCCTACAGAGTTTCCCCTGCCAGCAGCGGGAGCAAAATGCTGCAGCATCCGCAGAGGAACACACCACCAGCACCTCTCAGCCTCTCTCTCCTCTGCTCTCCAGCACCTCCAGAGAGCTGAACCTCAGCCTCCACTGCTATGCCCCCCATCTCAAGCTACAGCAACTCACAGAAGGGTGGAGAAACTGTCACTGTCCCCAGCTGTGCCAAGAAACTGCCTCTGTGAGGACAGGGCTGTCCCTCACTGCCCACAGGTTCCCAAAGAAAGCAGCATCTTCATGGTGGGGCCATTTCCTGCTTTTCAGGCCACTGGCAAAGCCGGTCAATTCTAGGGCAGCATTTCAAGGACAAAGCAGTGCTGTAGGCCCAGTACCATGTCCAATGCATGATTTTTAAGGCTGCCAAGGAAAGTGCTAAGATGTCAAGGCATATGACTCAGAATTTTCAGAGTACAATATAGCTCAGCAAGAAGCCAGCTATCAAATTATATAAATGTACCGATTTGCTAAGTCACTGCAGAGCCAGCAGGGTGCTGGAAGGAGAGGCACTTCTCCATGAAGCCAAACCTTTACATTATTTGCAAGTGTAACAGCACAGGTCTGATTTTTGTCTCCAGAGGGACTGGTGTGCTGGAGACAGCCTAAATAACAAGTTTCCGTGGGTAGTCCTCCCCTGCCCTAAGAGAATTGCCTACAAGAATCTCTATCGAGTCCAAGCTGGAACTTAATAAATTTTGCAAATTCTGAGTATACATTGTTTCAAAGAGCTTGAGGCGTTTTTGTCTGAAAACCAAAAACTGGCTTCACTGCAAAGGCTGGAAGACTTGAAAATAACCCCATCGTGCAAACCACACTGAAATACAACCTCACACCTCTCAAAAAGGCAAACAGTGCACACTGTCACAACTTCTATACCAAAACTCCACATTCAGGAACTCCTCAAGAGAATGAAACTCAGAGCAATCTTGCAACACTGAATACATATATATACACAGTAATTCTCCTCTTCTCCTCTAAATCAATGAGTAAACCAAAATTCTGTAGTGTTGCCACAGCTTAAAGTTGACCCAAAAAGCTTTTTTCGCCATTTCACTCAGAAAGCACATTCCTAGCAAGTAAGTCCCTACCTACATCTTACAAATTTCCATCTGTATTCATCCTACAAATAGGCCCAGGAAGCTGAACTACTCTTTGATCCCAAAGAAAGCTGTTAATTTCCTGGGGTGGAAGTACAAGGATGCAAGTCCTGAGGGGATGTGGATTAACAAAGCACCAAAGAAACAACATGCCTTCAAACGTTCCCGTTGTTAATTTAGCCTGCATGAGAAGCAAATTAAGTTTTCAGAAAGAGTCAGTGCTTTTCATTGTTAAAACACCAATGGCATTGCGTTATTTTTGCATTATCTGCTCTCGGTCATGCATTACTCATATTGGGAAATGTGTGGAAGTGGTACAGGAAAACGGAGTAGGCTGTCAGATGTCACACCACTGAGCTCATAAATAAATCAATAAACTGGGGAAGGAAGGGATTTTCCAGAAAAAGTGGATTTTCTGTGAATAATGATGCCATAAAAATCAAACCACAAAATCAGAATATGTAACAACATAAACAGTGGCATTCATGTAAAGAAGACGTCGCCCAAGAAAAAAGCTGGAAGGAAAGGATTGTTACCCATCAGCATTAATTTAAACAACTCAGTCAATATTCTCATTTCCCCTCAATTCATTTTCTGCCTTGCAACAAAAAAAAATCCTTGTCACGGAGCAGCCCTCTCATAAGCATGGTCTCTTGTTCTCTCCCACACATCATTCCTCTCGCATTGGCACATTTGCTGCAACATCCATTTCATTTGAAAGACATCAGCAATCTCCCTGAGCATGCTGCTGCACAAGCACTCCGAGCTGCCCAGGGACAGGCAACTGGAAATGCCAAAGCACCAGTGACCTCCAAACTGCATGGCAATAAACCCAGCTCATCCAGAGACACACAGCAAGATGATTTAACAAGAAGCAGAGGTGCTTTAGAAAACAAGAAATGAAAAGGTACATCCATCCTTCAAAGAACGTTCCCAAGCCTCTCTGAGGGTACAGCTTGTAACAAGGCAGGTTGTTTTGCTGCGATGCTGCTCACAACACTCATCAGTGACCCAAATTTTGAGCCGTGCTCAAAGCTCTGTATCCTGAGGGACACAGCCGGCACCGTCTGACACGCAGCAAAGGCAGACAGGCTTTGAAAGCAGCAACCCCACAGCACTTCAGAGAGGCCAGCTGCACCCACACCAGCTGCCTGCAGAGATGGGATCTCATTCCACATGGACACCTGGGCAGGGATTTACTCCAGGAGCTCCTGGCCCCAAGGCAGAGCTGAAGGCTGCCTGGCCACGCTCACACAGAGGAGCCCTGCACGTGTTCCAGGCTGCAGGGAACTTCCTCTGCTGCACCTCACTCGCTCAGCACCGGGCAGAGGTTGGAGAATTTAGTCATGTTAGGAAATGTAACTGCACCTTGAGGTAAGAAATCTCTGAGTCTCGAATGAGATTTAAAGAGCCTCCGGTGAAACCAGAAAAATTCTTGGGCTTAGTCTCCCCAAGAGTTGGTAACTTCATTTTACTAAGAACAAAAAAGCAATTTTGTTTCAGAATTTCCCCCACAACTGGCACGTCTGCAGCTTTCTGTCACCTGAACAAACTGATGGCTGCTGCCACCACCATCACAAACCTCAGATAACTTTCCTTTATACACTTCTGCATCTTTATAGCCTCCTTCCCATCCCATTTACCCAATCAGGCCATTGTTTCATCTAAGCCTTACTAAAGGATAAAGCTTTCCACACTCCTTTGTCCACTTTCCTCATTTCACCACTCCACTGGTTCTGAGTGCAGTTGCCTTGCTCTAATTCATGTTCTTAAACTCTTCATTCCCATTTTCTGCACCGCTGCCAAAGTCACAGCAATCTTTTCTCTTCAGATTTGCATCCTTCCTCTCCGAGGCACTCTCTGAAACAGGACTGTCACTCTGAGAGCCTGGCAGCAGCACAGACCTCATATCCCCTGCGCTCACCCCAAGGCTGTGCCTTCCTCACATCCATCCAACCACCACCTCTTCAGCTGTTCACTCCCGCCACTGCCTTCTTCCCCATGTCTGAAACCCTGCATGCTTTACTGTCCAACATGCAGCTCTCAACTCTGCTCATTTAGCTACTGAAGATTAAAAAAGGATACCTGCAAAGTAAACAGATCATTATCCTGCTGAAGAAAGCACATCTAGGTTACACACAGGTTTACAAATGCCTTACTAACACTCCATCTACTCCCAGGCTTCAATTAAGAACCACTCACATTTCAGCTGGAACAGTACCTCCTTTGTTTCAGCTGCAAAGATGATCGCTGCCTGTATCTGTCGCTACAAAAGTCAACTCTTTGAAGGATTCCTCTAAGAATATGTGGAAAAAACATCCTACAAATCCAACTGACTGCTTGGCTTGCAATGACTGAGACAGGGAAGAAAAAAGCCAGAGCACTATAGCCCTACTGAGAGATATACACAACAGCTGTATTTTAGCTTCCAAACAACGCTGGGATTTATTTTGCCCTTTAAATAGTTTGGGGGCACAACCATCTCCAGTTGCAACAAACCAAGGAACTTCAGGTACCCCTGGAGTGATTTACAGCAGGAGATGCTGCTGGTCAGGCAGGCCTGTGTCAAACACTTCCTTCTCACACTGGTACCTCTGAATTGAGCACCTCTACCTCCCATCAAAGTCCTGCCAGGAGAAACAAAGATTTTTAGCAAGACACTCAATTATAGTTCTTCATTTATTATTTACTGAGGTACTTAAACACTCTACATTTTTATGAGAGCCGGAGAGAGGCATTCTAGACACTGAAGGCAGTTAGGAAGATTATTTCTACACACATGACTTCAAGATGCAAATGATAACAGTGTGAACAAGGGCTTGCCCATTTTATTCCTAGGCATGACCTCTCCTGAATCCTTTCATGCTCCTGCCACAGAGCAGTGTAATGCTGAATTTAAACTGCCAGGAAAGCAACCTGTGATTGGAGAGCAGCTTGGGCAGCAAGGCCACAGTGAAACATGAGGGTCATAAGCTCAGTGAGTGTGAGAATTTACACACAGCTGGATTCCTGCTCAGGAGCCACCTCCCGTAGGTGTCTGGTGGGTACAGGAGCCTGGGAGCAACAGATTTATTTTGTTATGCAATCTGCATCTTATGCTGCACACAGTTCACCCCATCAATGTACAAAAAGACCCCCAAACTATTTGCCACACTGATGTATTCTGTTACAACCACCTCAGTACAAACTAAGCAGCTAATCCCCCCTACTTTGGAAGCTGCTGGTAACACTAAATTACACTTCAGGGAAGCTTCCTGGGAAAATGAAGAACACAAGGCTTTCAGCAGGTATTGAAGGGAAATGCAAATCATAGGGTTGATGCAACTAAATACAGATTTTATACACAACTCGAACCTGCACATAACAAAACTTATTTCACAAAGCATTGCTGTTGGTTCTTTAAAAGAGCCTAAAAAGGTCACAGTTATCTAATTTCACTGAGAAAACCAAAACCCGGGGCAGAAAGAGCCCTTTCAATGACTCTGGCTGGCCCTCCATCTGTTCTGGATTACTTCCTCACTCGCCTGCTCACACCCAGCATTTCCCTGAGGCCACGACTGAACCAGCCCCAACCTCACCAGACACTGTGAGCCTCAGCCTGGGCATCCCAGTCAGTCCCAGCTAACCTCAGGGCCTTGGGGGAACTCCTCTGCAAGCAAGGGGTATCTCAGATGTTCAGGTGGGCACGACCTGCACACACAGAAGGCGTGGAATGGCATCACTCACTGCTCATCCCCCGGGAATGACTAACGACAGGATCCACAGAACCAGCACACAGCACAGGAAGCCTTCAGCTGTCCTGAGAGACACAGCCACTAGGGAACACTTGCTAAAACTTCACACAACAAATCAAAGTTGTCACTCTGAAACCTTAAAATATTTCTCTCAGATTCCAGCCTTAAAAATAGAACAGTATTATTTCCATGACTGATTTTCTTTTAAATAAATGCAAATGATCTATCCAGGGAAGGCACAGTTGTGGGCTAGAACAGCGTGTTCTGAAACTTGTGTGCAATTAACATGTTGACACATTATCTCTTGTTTATCACCCCTCAGACTTACGGTGCATTTCCGCCTCAGAGCTTTCACATCACACATTTGCTCCTGTATTTACTACAGATTCATCCCTGGCACTGGAGGGAAGTGACTGAGCAGAAGTGCACCAAACCCCATCTCTCTTAGCAAGGAGAGGCAGAAAACACCTGTTTTTAGGAATCTGGAACACTCTAAAAAAGAGCAGCATCCCCCTACATGTGCCAGGCAGGGATGATCCCTGGGTTTGGGATGTTTCCCACAAGCACTAACTCCCACGTTTCCAGATCACACAGAAATCCCACACGGGGAACTCAGCCCAAACGGCTTCTGCCCTGTGGATTCAAACAAATCTCCTGGAGAATCTCACCTTCTGCACCACACCAGAAGGCAAACCCTCCAAGTCTTCATTTAGGAATGATTTTCAATGATTTTAGGGAAACATTTTGACTTAAACACAAGTGAGCCTGTGCAATTCTCCACTAAGGTTAACATTAAATTCAACTACTAATTCCATTTTACAGAGTACCATTTTCTGTTGGAAACTACTGAATTAATTGTTCATCTTATTAAATTTTTATATTTATCCATTTCTTGTGAAAGAGAGAAAAATTTCTTTCTTAAACCTCCTACTACATACTGATACTCCTACTAACCCCACTGATATTTGCATGGATTAGCACATTTCCCAGCTCCAGCTGCAAGTGGAGGGACAACAATCACCAGCAAAAGTCCCACTTGCTTCCTCCTGATACAACCTGGCCCCAAAGAGGAAAGATTAAAATGGGAGAGCAAAAACACAAGCAGAAAAGTGGAGGGAGCCAAACCTTCCAGCCCCAAACGCTATTTGAGCGCCTCACAGAACCCAAAGCTGAGTGTTGGTGACTCCATTCCGCAGAGGAAAAAAGCCACCAGAGCACAGTTTCCACTTCGGGAATTTAGGAGGCATCTCTGCGGGAGGCTGGTCCCCGAGCCGGATCCCCCCAGAGCTGCCCCAGCCCTCCCCTCGCTGCTGCCGGGCACGGACGGCTCCGATGTCCCCCAGGGGAAGTGCGAGATCACAGCACGAGGGGAGGAGGCTCTCCAAGAACGGTTTTTAAGGCCCTGCCCTCAGTGACCAGTAAAAATAATGAAAGGTACACAAAGGCTTCGTAGGTTTCCCCTTTCTCATTTTATTTCCGCTTTTTGAGACCAGATGGCACATTTAAAGAAAGTTCATGGTTTCCGGATCAGGTAGTTTAGCAACAACTCCACTGGCTAAAAAACCCATTTAACGTCTCCACTGAACCCAGCTCACCTTCAGAGTGCCTTAAAGAGAAATTATTTGCATTCTGCCCCTCAGTTCTGGAGAACCACATGAAATTGCGTACGTCAGAGCAAATTACGCTTAGGAGAAAAAGCAAATATGCTTCCAACAAATAACTTAGAAGATATTTACTGATTACTATTCTCTCTCAGCTCCTAATTTAATTTTATTCATGCCTAAAGGCAGCAAAACGAGGGGCCTCCGATATTTGCCTACAAAGATCTAATTTGCTTATATTAAAAAAAAAAAAAAAGCCTCTTTCTACTGCTCCCATCTTGCTGCCTCTCCACTAACGCGAATTTAGCGGTGTAAGCGTTAATTAGGGGTATAACCAATACACCAATTAGGTCTCGTTAGGTAATTCCGTGTGTGCCAGACCGGAGCGGCAGCACCGGTGCTGCCCCGGCCCGGAGCCCCGAGCCCCCCCGGCGGGGTGTAATCCACGCCCGGGGCTCGGGAGGGTCCGGCCGGGCCGGGGCTGGAGCCGGAGCCTTCCCGCCCGGGGCATTCCGCTTTCGGTTCGTGCAGCGCGGCCGCGCCGCTCCGCGCCCCCGGCCCTGCCTCCTGCGGGGGGTTAATTGTTGTTATTTATTTATTTTCAATGAAACGAAGGCGCTCGTGGAGCCCCAGGCGGGCCGCGGGGCCGCGGCGGAGGCGGGAGGGAGCGGATCCCACGGCGGGGGCAGCGCGGACGGCCNGGCGGCGCGCGGGGGCTGCCGGGAGCTGCGCGGGCCCGGGGGAGGGGGGGTGCAGCCTGAGGGGCCCCTCTCGGAGCCGGGCGGCGGTGACGGGAACGGGAATGGGGACGGGAATGTGAATGGGGACGGAAATGGGGACGGGAACGGGAATGGGAATGGGAATGGGAACGGGAACGGGAAGCGGTGGGACGGCGGAAGCGTCCGCAGCCGCCGAGCTTCCTGTCCCGCGGTGCCGGGGACGAGGCGGCTCCAGGGGCTGCCGTGCGGGGCAGAACCGTGTGGGAAGGGCCGAGGCGGGGGTTGATGCTGGACGCTGGGAGATCGACAGCCTGGAAAGCGCCTTTGAGACTCCCCCCCCATCTGCTCCCTCCGTGGCCTTTTCCTGGCACAGGGTGCCCAGAGCAGCTGGGGCTGCCCCTGGATCCCTGGCAGTGCCCAAGGCCAGGCTGGACATTGGGGCTGGGAGCAGCCTGGGACAGTGGGAGGTGTCCCTGCCCATGGCAGGGGTGGGATGAGATGGGCTTTAAGGTTCCTTCCAGCCGCAAGCAGTCTGGGATTCTGTGATACGTGGACTCACGAGATGGCTCTGTGTGTTGTACTGTTCATTTAAATTCTTTATTAAATAAATTCTAACTTGTGCCCTAGGCCTGGCCTTGCTAGCAGTGCTGGGCCAGGCTGACCTATCTGCTTTGAAGCCTGTGCCTGTTTCTGCTGGCTCTGCTCTTCCAGCTGCCCAGATCAGATAGAAATCCACCCCATCCATGGATAAAATGGGATTATTTACCTGAATCTCCCTGACTGACAGCATCTAGAGAATAACTGATGGTCCTTGCTAGGGAAAACTTCCTGTCCAGGTTTGATGAGGACTGAAATGGCATAACACAAAAGCCTGTAGAGGAGATGTGCTGTTGTTGCTGTGCAGCACAGAAGTGTAGAAGAACTATACAAGTTAGATCCATAGAAAAACTGCAGGCAGAGCAGAGCCGAGATTTATTAATTTTTTACGGTTTTTATAAGGTAGTTTGCAAGGTGTGTTACGTGTCACACAGTCATTGGTTCTTCGAGCCAGCCACCTCTCGAGGGGCTGCCCTAAGAACCCAGGCATGCAGCAGAGAGATGTTTTCCTAGCCAAAATATAAACCAGCAGAGAGAGTTTACAAAACTGTTCCATCGTTTTTACTTTAACGTGTGGAAAGTTAGATTTCTCACAGAACTCTAAAGGATTTCTCCCTGAAAACACTCTTGACAGCATCGTGCTGTGTTTGCAAGGAGACATGGAAACCCCTGGCTCAGGTGGTGACATCTCCATGTAGCTGACCTCAACCCTTGGCAACAAGCAGCTTTTTCAGACCTTAGGGTCTGGATCCCGCTGGCAAACTGTGCTGTGGCCCCATCCTCCTGTGCCACTGCCCTGGGGGACACAGAGCACCCCGAGCAGGTGACACTGAGCTCAGGTGCTCTGGGGCCCAAGGACACTCGGGCTGCCTGCTGACCACGCAGCAGGGACCAAATGCAGCCGCAGGCACTGGAAATTGGAAGCGAAACTGCCCTAAGCAGCAGCGTGGTGTGACAGCACAGCAGCAGGCTTGCCATGAAAATGGACCTGGAGCTTCCTGCTAAGCATCTTTTGCTGTTACCTGTTCAAATCTCTGCCAAGTGGTGAAGAGATGGGGGATGAACAAATGGAAATGGTGCAACGTCCTTTCTTACTGGCAGCTCACCTGCTCCCCAGGACGTTTGTGTCAGCAGAAATGTCCTTCACCCATTCGAAATTGCTTAGGACAATACTGGGCATGAGGTCTAAACCCTTTTTGTAGCATTTAAAAGGCAACACAAGAGCTGCAAGTCTCCCTCCCCACCAAACACTGCTGCTGCTCACAGCCTGGGGGTGACCATTTGATGTGCCCCAAAAGCTGCCCCATTTCCATTCATGGGGACAAAACCAACACCAAAGGTGCCACTGCCCCAAAGTCCCTCTGAGTGGGACCACAAAGCCCCAACTCACACAGGGGTGCCCACAGCAGCGTGGGCTGTGCCCTCACCCTGGCACACCCCACTGCCATGGAAAATCCATCCTTTGCCTGTCAAACCTGGCCCTCAGCTGGCACCTGAGCTGAATTCTTCCCACCTTCCCATCACAAGCCACAATGAAGGACTCGCAGGTGGAGTTACACCCACTGTGTAACACCCCCACACAAAGGTGTCACTGAGAAGGGTGGGACAAAATCCAGCTCCACTCTGCTGTCCCTGGGATCAGTCGCTGACATCAACCAAGGCAGCAGATATTTGTTTGGGACACCAAAGTAAAAAATCAGCATGTCTCAGTCTAAATATACCCAGGGCAGGGATTTGCTGACAGCACAATGCTCCTGGTGCTCTCCAAAGCACAGCCCGCTGTTCTGACTGTGGGAAGGATTCCCAGGGCACAGGAAATGAGGAGAAGATGAAAAAGAGAAAAAAAGGGGGAAAAATTCTTCCATTAAGTGGTACAAAGAATAAATCTGTGCAGCCATCCTGGCAGTACCAAGGGTTCCTGTGCCACACCAATGGATGCTGCACATCAGGATGGAGATGTCAGATGGAAATGGATTTCCTGTAATCTGCTCTTAATGGTGTGGTAAAAGCAATTCCTGTGGTGTGAGAGAAAAGGAAGAACATATAAAGTAACTAAAGAAAGCATTATAAAAACATAAAATGTTTTGGCTTTAGTGTAGAATGCCCAGGAAAGCAAGAGAGGGGATATCAATCCCAGTATCTGTAAATAAAATTTTTTTCTGAGCATCTCACAACTTAACCTCATGAGGACTGAGCAATGTGTCCAAGGCATAATGAGATAAAAAAACAGGTTTTGATAAATTTATTCTTAGATAGAAACTCACTGGGAAAGAGTCAGTCCTGGGAGGAGAGGCTGAGGGAGCTGGGAAAGGGGCTCAGCCTGGAGCAAAGGAGGCTCAGGGGAGACCTTGTGGCTCTGCACAGCTCCCTGACAGGAGGGGGCAGCCGGGGGTGGGGGTGTCGGGCTCTGCTCCTAGGGAATAGGGACAGGAGGAGAGGGAACGGCCTCAGGCTGGGCCAGGGGAGGCTCAGGGTGGGCAGCAGCAGGAATTTCCCCATGGAAAGGGTGCTCAGGCCTTGGCAGGGGCTGCCCAGGGAGGTTTGGAGTGCCCATCCCTGGAGGGGTCCAAGGAGGGGCTGGAGGTGGCACTCGGTGCTCTGGGCTGGGGACAAGGTGGGCATTGGGCACAGCTGGGACTGGATGGTCTGGGGGGGCTTTTCCTTCCTGAGTGATTCCATGATTCAATAATCCCATGCCCAGCTGGCTGCAGAAATTTGAGGAGCAGTCTCTGGGTGTGTGCCCTGCTCAGACAAGGCTGTGCCAGTGACTCCTGCCCGGGTGTGTGACAGCCCTGTGACACACATCTGCACAGCAGGGACACAGCTGCCAATTAGTGCTAATGAGGCCCTGGCTCAGCTGGAGGCACAGCAGGGCGGTGGGGCAGTTTCAGCCCCACAGAACTTGCTCTGCCAGTTCTCCTGCGGGATGGGGATGAGGAGGAAGTGGAAGGGAAAGTCCTGGCGCCACCGAATGGAGCTATCTCCGTGTTGTGCAACATGGCAGGGACTCCTTTAGGGTCACCTCAGCCTCCCTGTATTGAAGCAAAAGTCATCCTGTGCTTAGAAAAACCCTGAAAAACTTGTGGTGTGGGTCTCAGAACTGGCACTGCCCTGGAAGCTGAGAGCTCCACGCCAACATGGCCCCTGTGTCCCTGTGGGCTCTGTGTCCCCATGGGCCCTGTGTCCCTGTGGGCTCTGTGTCCCCATGGGCCCTGTGTCCCCACGGGCCCTGTGTCCTCACGTCTGCCTGGCCAGGGCCACTCCAATGAGCTGGGGATGCTCCAGGATGCAGCCCCAACCCCAGCCCATGCCCCCCGGGCTGACTGCCATCAGTTCAGTCCCTGTGTTCTGTCTGTTCATTGTCCCAGGGAAGGATTTGCTCCCTGACCCTCCCCACCTCCCCTCCCACACAGGCAGCTCTGTCTGTATCTCCCATGCCCTGGCACCACCACAGCCCACCTGGGGCAGGATTCTTAGGGGTGACACCGTTTGATTTGTCTCACTACATCTTTTCTGGATGATGAACTGAGCTATTTCTATGCCTGTGTCCATTTCCTGCAATCTCTGTAGGGCTTGGATGGCCCAGGCAAATCACCCCAGCAGCTCATCCCTCATTCCAGGGCTGCCTCTGGTGTGGAACACCCCCGGGGTGAGGATGACAGTGACTGGCCACAGGTGCCTCCCAGACAGGCTGCTCCAAACCACAGCCCACTGCTGATCCAGGCAGGTAAAGAAATGGAAACAAAAGAGACAGACAGTGACAAAATGACACAGTCTGGGATCTGCTGTGGGGCTGGAGGGAGTCAGCTGCTCAAATCCTCTGGCAGCTCGGTGGGGATCCGTTTCCGAAATTTCAGATGCCTTCAGACAGCCCTGGGAACTGCATTATTTGGTGAATGCACTGCAGAGCTCAGCCCTCAGCATTGAATTCCATTTCCAGACCCAGGGATGAGACAGAAGAGTGCTCAGAGTGGTTGGAGGCAGATTCCCCCAGGGCAGCGCTGGCTGTGAGAGCAGCACTGGAGCTCCCACGTGTGGCACGGGGCAGGGCTGGCTCCCCAGCCTGGAGAGGTGACATTGGGGCAGCTGGGGGCCTGCCAAGGGTAACACAACCTCCTGGAGCCAGTAATTGATTGGGATGTGACAATGAAGCCGTGGACAGACTTGCTTTGCCTTTCAGCACTTCCACCCAGCCCAGCCCACCGTGAGGGATGTGGAGCAGCTCAGCCCTCCCGTTAAAGAATTAACAAAAGCTCTGTGGGCAGAGAGGGATTAAACATCCCACTGGGTTGGCACTGAAAGGGAAACTAGACCAGCCCTCTGGCTGGTCTTCACTGGAATTTACTGCCAGGTTATTTTTTAGCACACACTGCAGCTGCCTAGAGTTTGGAAAGGGTTCATGCCCAGGTTTGTGCAGTCTGGAGAAGCAGAGATGGAGGAGATGTGATGGAGCTGCACGAGGGGGAAGTGCTCATGTGAGAGCCCTTGGGGGTACACACGTGCCAAGGACAGCTCCTTTACCAGATCCAGTGGACAAACAGCCTTTGGTGGGTTGAACTGGTGAGTGGTTCAGCACATCTGAGCATTCCTGGGGCTTTCCAGGAGCAGTATGAGCAGCTGCACGGGAGCCTTCAGCAGCCTTTCCACTGGATTTCAGCCTTTCTGGGCTGAAAGCAGCTCCTGGAGAGGAGCAGAGGGGGTTCTGAGGCCAGGTAAAGCTCCTGCCTGCAGCCTGGGCACAGGGCCAGCCTGCCCTGGTGCTCGGGGGCCCAGCTCCTCCCCAGCACAGCACAGGGCCCCACACAAGGGTGCTCAGAGCAGCCCCTCTGCCCCCAAACCCAGAGAAATCCCAGAAAGGGGCAGCCAGTCCCACAGGAGAGGTCAGTGCCCGTGTGAACGTGATGGGAGCCACCCTCACAGCCAGGACTGTGCCTGCCAGGTTTGGGATGGGTGTCCCAGGGCACAGATGCCATCCCCAGCCCCTTCCTCCCAGCATCTCCCACGCTGGGCTGTCCTGGAGCTGGCTGAGCTTCCCTGGCAGCTGCACAGCCCAGACAAGCCCAGGGTCACCAGGGTCCTGCCAGGAGCCACTGCCCCTCTCACCTCACAGGCTGTGGAGCAGAGCAGCTCTGCAGGGACTGGAGATCCTGATCTGAAGGGTCTCCATCCCAAGTGAGTCCTGGAGTCCAAGCCCAGGGAAGCAAAGCAGGCACCTGGGCCTGTCCAGGCACACAGCAGGGAACAGCCAGGCAGGGAAACCCAGCTGTGAGGGTCCCTCAGCCAGGAGGAGGCCTTTGTGCCACTGTAGAAACCTGGTGGCCAAAGAGGTGAAGCAGATCCTCAGGAAACTCCTGCCCTGGCACTGGAAAGGAAAAGCTGTGAGTTGGCAACTGGTTTTGTCTCACAGCCCTGGAGGTGGCTGGGGTGTAAGGGGAGAGTCCCACACGTGGAACCTTCACTCACCTGGACTTAGAGTGTCCTTCAGCAGCTCCTGCCTCCCGTCCCGGCTGCCCAAGAGCTGCCACACCCACGGCGGGCCCCGAGGAGGCTCTGGGGACAGCAGAGCTGCACACAGGGCACAGCCCCGGGGCTGCAGCTACGGCAGAGCCAGCAGGGACACCTGGGGACACAGGAGGAAGGGGGAGAGCTGACCCCAAAAGGAGCACAGTGAGATGAGCAAGGAGCCCACCCCACCACAGCAGTGACCGTGGGACACCTGCAGAGGGGACAGAGGGGTGGCTGTGGCAGGGCAGCAATTCTGACCCCTCACAGCCCCTTCCCACCTCACCCATGCCCAGCTCAGCCCTGCAGCAGCTCCGGGTCACCGCCTCCTCCCACTCCTCAGCAGCAGCCAGGAGCTGCCCTCTGATTTATTTAAGCCCTGACAGACACTCAGAAGTGTTGGAAGTGCATATTTGTCACCACCAACTAAAAATAGCAGAGTGAGATTCCAGAGCTGCCCCAGCACCACGGCCGGGCCCAGCTGCCTGGGACAATGGCATCTGCAGCCCACGAGCCCAGCTCCAGCTCCCAAAATAACCTCTGAGAAAGGGCAAATCCTGGCTTTAATTACAGCCAGACAAAAAGGAGCGTTTCAGAAGAGCTTTATCAGAATATCTGCACATGGTGCCAGCTGGAAACCGAGCGGGGAACGCAGTGGGAGTGGGGTGGCCTCACCACACAGACACCCCAAATTTCAGCTCTTCCCCAGGGGCTGAGGCACTCACAGCTGGAGCATTCAGAAGAGCTGAAGCCTTTGGCACAAGGAGAAAAAAAGCCTTCAGGCCAGCAGGAGCTGATGATCCATGAAAAGGAGCCTCCAGCCCTGCATCCAAGCTCAGGCACACATAGGGAGGAGCCCTCTGAACCTCCAACATGCACAGAAGCAGCTCCGTGGGACATCCTGGGACGCTTTCTTTCTTCTCTCAATTCCAGATATCAAGAATGGATCCCTTCTGGGGAAAGAGTTACTTCCCAGCCCATGGTGGGTGCAAAGCCAACCATCCTGCCTGGCTTCCAACCCCAAACCTGCTGGAAGAGCCCAAACGTGGCCCCACTAAACTCCCTTCCCAATTCCAGCAGCAATCCTGTGTGCTGGAGGCAGTGGAAGCTCCTGGATGGGAGCCTTGCCAGGTGATGTTCACCTTCATCAGGTGAACCCACCTGATACTCTGCAATATTTGGTGTGAAAAAAGGCACTTCTGGATACACAGCAACCCGAGTGCACCGGGAACAAAAGCCAGGCTGCAGCAGAGCTGCTTTCTGAGGGGGGAAAGGGACCCAGTGACCTGATCTTGGCAGCTAAAAGGAAGAAAAGTTTCACCACATCTCTCTCCAGGGGCCTCATCCATCCATGGGTGAGGAGCTGCTGGGACAGTCCAGGTGCTGGCAGCTCCATAGCAGAGCAGGCACTGGGGGACCCAGCACAGGCAGCCACCCAGGCACAGCTGTTTTCCTTCTGAAAGGGGAAGAGCCAGGAGCCAGCCAGGAGCCGTGAGGAAGAGCAGCTTCCAAGCACGGCTGGCATGGAGTGTCTGACAGCGGAGGAGAGCTCTGGGCATCCCTCCACGGCAGCCAGGCCTTGCTGCTCCTGCTTCCCCTGCAATGCACAGCTGGAAAGCAGAAACCAACCTTGGTGCTGCCAGCAAAGGGTCAGCTGGGAAATATTTGGGGTTTTGTTAAACAATACACACCCACGTGCCTGGCTGCACCAAGTGGGGAGACTGCAGGGGCAGTGCCCTCCCACCTGACTGCAGCAGCTGAAGGGATTAATTTTATATTTTCATTTAGTGCTGAGCTCAGCTTGCTGTCTTTACCTAAACCATGAGCTGAACAGCATCACTTTTCTGTACCTGGGTCACAGCGTGAGATTTGTGCATCACTTGTGTCTGCTCGAGCAGAAAAGTCCCATCTCCAAAACTTGGGAATTCAGAGAATGGAGAACAAGCCAGGCTCTCCTGCCTGCCACAGCTGCAGATCAGAGACTGTGCGAGGCAAGAGAGCACCAACTTGGAAGTCTCAGCTCCCAGGAATAACTCTGTGCAAGCCCAAGTGTGACAGCAACAGGCCAAGAGCCTCATGCCCAAAGCCTGCTGCTCCCATGGAAGGTGGAGGCTCAGCCTCAGCTGGAGAATCTCAGCCAAGCAACACCCACTGAGAGGGGATTTAAAACATCCTTTAAAAGTCCTGCTATTAATGATGTCTCTCACAAAGCGCCTGCCTAGCTGGGGGAGGAGGCAGGTGCTCTCTGGACAGCCATGGACACACAGGGGGTGGCCACAGGAGAAGACAGACAGGTCAGGGCCACTTCTGTCCATGTGGCCTCATCCCAAAAGGCAGAGCAGGAAAGGCTTCTTGAGAAAACACCCAGGGGCTCAGGGACTGGGGTACAGAGGGCAGGGTGCTGCTGCAGGCTGTCCCTGCTCTGCCTCAGGTAACACTCACAGCACAGCTGCCTTTGGACTCTGGTTCTTGGATTTCTCCCTCCTTCTGAAGTCAGTTTTAAGCTCCAGCTTCAAAGACCAACTTAGTTGTGCTGGAGAAACACAGAACCATGGAATCAGTGAGGTTGGAAAAGTCCTCCCAGACCGGAGACCAGCCTGTGCCCAATGCCCACCTTGTCCCCAGCCCAGAGCACCAAGTGCCACCTCCAGCCCTTCCTTGGACACCTCCAGGGATGGGCACTCCAAACCTCTCTGGGCAGTCCCTGCCAAGGCCTGAGCATCCTTTCCATGGGGAAATTCCTGCTGCTGTCCACCCTGAGCCTCCCCTGGCCCAGCCTGAGGCCGTTCCCTCTCCTCTTGTCCCTGGCAGCAGAGCCCAATCCCCCCTGGCTGCCCCCTCCTGTCAGGGAGCTGTGCAGAGCCACAAGGTCCCCCCTGAGCCTCCTTTGCTCCAGGCTGAGCCCCTTTCCCAGCTCCCTCAGCCTCTCCTGGGGCTTCAGCCCCTTCCCAGCTCTGTTCCCTGCCTTGGACATGCTCCAGCCCCTCAGGGTCCCTGCTGCAGTGAGGGGCCAGAACTGGGCACAGGATTTGAGGTGGGGCCTCAGCAGGGGCAGCACAGGGGGAAACCCATCCAGAAACACGAACCGAGCTGTGAAAGAGCTGCCTCCAACCTCCAGCCCTGAAGCTGGCACTGAGCTGAGAGCACAAAGCTGCAGTTTCCTGGACTAAAGAAAACAAAGCAGGAGTCTGTACTATATTCTTAAATATGGTTTAATACTCTTCTCCATTTCTGTACATCACAACACCAAGATATCACTGCTTGGGATCTCTCTGCAGAGGCTATATAGTATGCGAAGGCTGGGATCTCCCACCCCCGTTGAGTGTGTTTGCATGTGTAAGTGTAATACATATCAGTATATATTGATATACACATCAATATATAATGCAATATATATCACTGAAGAGAACACATTGATTAAAGAAATACAAAAATTTGGCATCATTTCCAAACTTAAATAGTAAAAATAAAAACTACAAAAAGGAGCTGCATACCCTAATGTATCATGTGAAACAACAAGCAGTATATTCAAAAATGTAAATTTACATCCAATTTTTGTGGTCTTGTCATGTCACATTAGACCCATTTACAATGGCAAAATCCAGAACATACTGCTGTGAGGGCCAGGGCTGTACTCAGCCCTGAGCAGACCCAGCCCCACCTCCCGGGACAGATTCCAGCTTGGATGTGAGGTCGGCAGCAAAGCCGCTGGCCAGGTAAGGGACCAGGGGGACAAATGGTATTGCTCACAAGGACAGGAATTTTGGACCTCAAACAACAGCGTGGCAGAAATTTGAAGAGAAGCTCCCTCCGTTCAAGTGAACCAGGACAAGAGGCAAAGGTTTGCAGCTGGAACAGGAGCTGCTCCTGAGGGAAGCACCGGGAGCAACGCTGGGAGAGCCCCCAGGGAGGGAGCAGGACCTGAGCAGGACCTGAGCTGTGCCACTGCTCCCCTCGGGGCATGACCTGGCCTGGTGCCACTGCCCCCCGGCCTGCAGGGCCCCCTGACCCTCAGAGTGTCACCAGCAGGCTGGACACACCCCAGGGCTGTGCTCCCTGACCTATGGATGGAACATAGGACACAAAGCCTCGGCAGTCTGGGAGCAGCCAGGGGTGATCCTTCACCCCTGGAAGGACACATCCCCACAGGACAGACACTGCTCATGCTGGGAACTGGGTGTTCCCAGGGGCTGTGCCAGCGCTCCACGGATCAGAATCCAATATTCCACACTCCCAGCACTAACTCAGCCTTCACTCCACTGACTCGGTATTCCTGTCAAACACCCACTGCCATTAAGGACCTGTGGGCTCAAATTCACATAATCAAGGAAACCTTACGCAGTCCTAAAGCAAAAAGAAAAACTTACTGAGGAACAAAAAGCCAAGTGTACCTTACTTCACTGAAATCTCATGTTTATTTTTGTCAAGACTGAAAAAAATAAATTCCTGAAGGCTGCACTGCTCAAATCCAAATTAAGCCCAAGACTCCAGCAGCATTTTCATTGCAATCCAGGAAGTGCATTTCCTAGTTTGTAAGAGCAGTGTTTCTGCAAATAGATTAAAGCACGTTTGGCTGGTGAGCCTCCCCAAACCATCAGAATTTGCAAGCCACATGTAATGAACCAGCACTCAGGTCAGTGCCTCCTCAAGCTTTTGAAGAGAATTATGGCTCCAACCTCGTTCCATTTCTTCTGCAGGCTAAGCTGAGAATGCCATGTAAATGGGTCACGGCGCTGCCAAATGCAGCAATTGATTTCTCCAATCAAAGTATAAAGAGACAAACCAGTGTAGGATCTGACTTCTATTAATTTTGGAAGGAAGAGGTTTACAGCAGTTAATGTATCATGAAGGTTAAAAAAATCATTTCCATAAAATACAAGAGCAACCAATTCCACCATTGAGTAAAAGTAAAAACTGGGATTCCTTTTAAATTAGTCCAAAGTGGCATATAGGAACTTAGTAGTTTGCTGCTGTACTGACACTATGACAAATCAAAGTGTAGGGTTTTGCTTTCTTAAATCCAAATGCTCGTGGATCAAGTTCTGGAAATGTTCCAATTCTAAGGCAGGGATCTGTTGTGTTTTCCACCATGAGTTTGCTCCTTGGGTTGGATGCTGGAGGGGCGAGGCACGTGTTGCCGGACCCAGCTCGACTACCTAGTAGTCATCAAGGTCAAAAAATTCATCGTCTCCTCCTTGGTACTCCATGCCCTGGAAGTCCACTCGGTACCGCAAGATACCTGCCAAAGAAACAGCCTTTAGCCTCCCCAGAGGCACTGAGCAGCCTCCCCAGCCCTGCACACCCAGAGCTTCCCCGCAGTGCCCACGCTGAGGCCTGGCAGGAGCTGGAGTGAGAAATGCCATGGGCAATTATTGCCCACCTGCCCAGCCAGGCCAGCTTCCTCCTGGGGAAGCTGAGCCTGTTCTAGGGCTTCATCTCCAAAAAACACCAGTGCCAGGTCACTGGTCCCAGTGTCACTGCTCAGAGCAAGGCCTGGCAGTTAAACCCAGGGGCCAGCTGGCACTGCAGTCACTTAAACAACAGAGTAAAAGCAGGATTTAGTGGCTGTTTTCTTCTTCCCACCCCAAACACCAGCCCAGGGTTCTGGAAATCCTGTATGCCTGAGCTGGAAGAGATTTTCAAGGATATTTCCTTTCAAGCCTACAGAGCATGGGAGCAAAGAGGATCCCACCATGCAAAGAGGCTGGATCTGTCAGGAAATGAGAGACTCCTGGAACTGCAAACCCTGAAAGCTTAGAAATCTATTGCACCTCATGGAGCCAAACAATCCCAGCTTGTTTTTTCCCAACTGGTGTTCTCTGGGCCTTGAAATTCATCTTTACAGTGCACTCACCCCTGGTTCACACCCATCAAGGCTGAGCACAGCCAGTGGCACAGCTCTGTCCTAGAATCCCTGCCTGGGCAGGACAGAGCACCCAGGATTTGTCACAGGAGCCATCTGCACCTCTGCCAGGCATGGCTGATGCCACTGAGCTGCAGAGCAGCACTGCCTTTCAGAGGTTACACTAGAAATACTTTTCTTTGGAAAGACGCAGAAAATCAGGGAGCAAAGTACAGGGAAGCTCTGAGAGATGAGCAACAGCTCCAAGTGCTGCTCCAAGGGTTGTCAGAGCCCCAACTCTGACAGGGCAGGGCAGGGGCTGCCACCAAACCACTGAGCAGAGACAGAGCCAGGCAGCCCAGGGCCCTCCTGAGCTGCAGCAGCTGGACAGGGGCACAGCCCATCCCTGAGCCCTCCAGAGCACACAGGGATTGAGGAACACAGCTGGAAAGCGATAGGGCCCAACATAGGCCCTCATCCTGCTGGACAGGGAGTGAATCCACCCTGGTGAAGACAATTCTTTCTTGAACTGGTTTCATGACTACCTGGAATAAGATTAATCCCCCTCGTGTTGGCTCCAGATTATCAAGCCAACCACTAAAAATGACAAACACGTTCTCCTCTTGCAGTTTACCTCCAATTCCTCCAAATCCTTTCACAAATTGGGATCCTTCTTGTGATTTGTCTGTAACAATTTCCAATGTTGCTCCAAATTTCTTGTAGTTGTTTGCAAACCACTCCAGGAGGGGCATACTTTCTATGAGTTCGTGTTCCTGCCCAGTCTGTGGAGACATTGGAAGGGAGAGATAAATAATAAAACCTGCTACAGTCACTGTGTGTTGAGTACTGAGAAAATCCCCCCAGAGCTGGCTCCACGGCTTTGCCAGCCCTAGCAGGGACATCAGCCCCTGTGCTGCACAGGAACACTCCTGGTGGAAGCATTCCTGACACAACTGTACCAAGCAAGGACTGGCACAGCCACAAGGCTCCTGGTGCTACAGAATTAATCACTGACAGTGTTTTGAGCCTCTAACATGGGATTTAGTGCAGAAGCAGGAGAAAAAGCTGCCTTGATTCTTCTGCTCTGGTGTCACCTCACGCTACACCTCAGCTGCAGCTGCCCTGCTCATTCAGACCTGCTCTGCACCCACCCAGGACTGCAGCCCCACTCATCCACCAGGCCCTGCTCCCAGGCAGGGCACTGATCCATGCAAGCAAAAGGCACCGTTTTCTAAGCAGGAGGTGAAGTGACTACGGTGAAACAGAAACCCATCAGTGCAGGTGACACTGCCAACCCCGCCCCCAGGCACAGCAGGGACTGCCAGTCCCCCCCAGGAGGGGAGGCAGCTGGAAATGGCCCCCAGCACAACCCACGTGGGACAGATGCCCACAATCCTGGCAAGGGACACTTTTTTCCCAGTTTACTCTGCAAGGTAAGGCAGAGCCCTGGTCCACGGGGGCTGTTTGACCCCACAGGCAGAGAACTCAGGCAGCAAACAACAATTCCACCTGCCAGAAGCATCCCAAAGCAGACACTCCCTTGGCACCTGATCCATGTCATGATTTCTGACCTTGCAGTGGTCCTGCACAACCAAATCAGTGCCCCACGAGCAGGGAGCAATGGTTCAGGGCCTTGGCCCGCATGGTGGCTACCAAACCCCTGCAGGTGATGGTTTGGTGGTGGCCAAAGACCCCACACTGCCCATTTACGCAGTCCTGGGACTAGCAGCAGGGAAGCCTAGAGAAAAGCAGGTGTAGAATGCAGGGGTCACACAGGAGGAGCCACAGGTCACTGCCCTGAGGTGTCACTGAGGGCCACGAGGTCCCTGTGCTCAGGTGCTTGGGACAAACTAAGCCCAGGTGGTGTCCAGAGCTCTGCACCAACACACTGAGAATAAAGCCAGAAGCCCCACAGCTGAAATACCTCCTTATCTGTGAAGTGGGATTTATCCTTCTCTTGCTCCGGTGTCAAATACAGGATCTTCTCCTCTGAGAAAGGAGAAAAAATAACAGTATTAGTTTGGATAAGGCTACAAGATGCAGTTCAAAGACAGCAGGAGACTTGAGCACAGCCAGCAACAGAGGGTCTGGGCACTGGCACTGCCCTCCCTCCTCTCTGAAGCTCTGTGAGCAGCCCAACAGGGCACAGCAGCAGAGAGAGGGACAGGTCCTGCTGCAGGCACAGGGCTGTCTGTAGGCAGAGGAGCTGTGTTGGTGGCCACGAGGTCACCTTGGTCTCCCCTCTGGTACCACACTCACACAGCTGAGGCAGGCTCCAGGCTGGCCCTGTGCCCAAGTGCCCCCTGGAACTGTGCACTGCAGTTCCCTCTGCACTGGAACCTTGCTCAGTGCAGCTTTTCCCCCCAGGGCCTGGGAAGCTGCAGGTCAGGACCTGCCTGCACAACATCCCTGTGATGAGACCTCCTCAGGGAGCTCCTCCAGCAGAGCCATCCCAGCCAGGCACCTCAGGTGTTCAACCCTGAGACCTCCCAGTGTCCCAGAGCACCACGTACCCTCCGTGCCTTGGCAGTGCAGGACGTATCTCATGATATCCAGGTTTTCATAGACTATCAGGATCTCTACTGCTCCCATTTCCAAAGCTTTTAGTGTATCTTCCACACCAAAGCAGTACTTCCCCGTGTCCTGGCTGATCTCATCGAAGTATCGTCCTGCAGGGCACACAGAGCCTGCCATGAGCACTGAGCACAGCACACACACTTCAAACAAGCTTCATCTGAATGCAAGAAACTGGGAGCAGCAGCTGCCACCAGAAGGCCTGGAGCTAAGGTGATCTCTGATGGAGGGACAGAGAAGGTCCAAGAAGTCTGGTGGGGAAAACGAAACCAACCAAAACCCCCCCAACAAGCAGCACTTGAGGTGTCCAGGTGACAAATAGAGCCACTGCAAGTTACACTCTCAGCCAGGGCAGGGCTGGGGCAGCACCAGGGCTCTGCCAGAGGGGTGAGAGCAAGACCAGCACACCCAGTGCCACACAGCTGGCTCGGGAGGAGGCTGCAGGGCATCACATACCTATTAGTTTTTTCTCTTGGATGAATTTCACATTGGAGAGGACCTCAGTTGACAACTCAATTGCTTGATTGAAGCCATTTTCTCCTCCATATGAAATGTCAACTAGTTTGAGCACTTTGGATTGCAACCGCTGAACGAGAGAAGGAGGAGACACAAACACGTAAATCCAGAGCAGGGCTGTCAGACTGCCCCCGCTGCCATGGGGTCACTGCACTCATTACTGCACTTCACCTGAGGCACAGGGACCTCTGAATGCACAGTATTGAACCCCAGGCTTCAGGCAACAGGGACACAGATTAGCTCTACTGGAGTTTAATTCCAGTAGAGCTTCTGCTTTAGATTTGGGAACACAGAGAGTGGGAAAGCCAGTTCCAAACCAGGGAGGACAGATTTCTTATTAGCCCTGTTTTAAGAAAAGGAGTTCTCAGCCCCTTGCAGGAGGTATTAGGAAAGGGAGACCTCCTTGGATACATCACATTTTCAGTTGTAATCAAATCTCTTGGGACACCAGAGTCACATTCCTCTGGAGGAGCATCTCAGACCAGAGCTCCCACTACAATCACCACATCGCCACTGACACTGAAACACTTGGGTTTGCTCAGGGAAGGCCACTCACCTGATCAAACATGTCAGATTGACTTAATTCAGTTTTGAAGTCAGCTGATCCAGCCAGGACGAGCCCGGCCACGTTGACCTTGTCCCCGGAGATGAAGAGCTGCACGGCAGTCTCGGCCACCTTGCGCACGTAGTTGTGCCGCTTCTCCATGCGCAGGCGGGCGAAGCGCAGGGCAGACTGGCCTCCTCTGCCTGCAGGGGGGACAAGGCAGCCATGGGGAACCCACTGCGTCCCAGCAGCATCCTCAGGACACAGCTGGCCCGCAATAACCAAAGCCAAGGGCAGCTGCAGCCTCCTGAATTACATCTGCCACCAGCCCAGGCACTCCGGGAATAAAGAGGATTCATTCCCACCAGGAGATTTTTCTCTGCAGAGGAAAATGTTTCTGTCCTTGCTATAAAGACTCACAGCTCTGCAGAAATTGAACATCTGAGCACATTCTCTGTCCTGTTCCTTCATTAGAAGCCATGTCCTTTGTATACTGCCTCAAATGCTGATGATGCAGCGCAGCCCAGCAGTCTCTGCTGCACAACCTCACCGAGGGCAGTGTTTTTATTTCATTTTGTCCCATCCCACTCCACAGAGGACAGTAGGCCAGGAGTAACCAGCAGACAATGTGCTGAACTCATCAGTGGCTGGCTACAACAGAGCACCACAGAGTGAAACTCGAATTTTCCTTGCTCCATTAGGCCCTGTGCTTCCTGCAGAGAGCAGCTCACTCCTCCTTGCTGTGGTGTGCACACAACAGCAGCACATCAAACCTGCACAGCTCCATCGGATGGGATTACTACTTGTGCTCTAATATTTAGTTAGAACTGTCCCAAAACCAAGTAAAGGGTCAAATGCAGCAAGAAATAAAAAATGCCACTTCTAAGATCAACTGCATATTACTGTGATTCATTAATTCTGACAGAAGGCTCAGACTGGAGGCTTTGCTGTCAGATTCCAAGGGAGCACAGACTTGAGCAGAGCTAAACCCCCACAGGCCAAGCTCCCCAGTCCCACCCTGCCATCCCACCCCAGGACAGGCTGCTACAGCCAGCAGGGACAGATGAGTGTGTTACCATGCTTCTTTGGAAGATCCACAGTGAATTTGTGCAGCACTTCTCGCGTGTTTCCTTGCAGAGTTCCGAAGAGGGCCCCGCTCCCGTCTATTACAATAAAGCCAAACTTGCTGTCGTCGGAGAGCAGCGCCGTGAGGGCCTGGAAAAGATAGGGAGCCTGTCAGGGGCCTGCCTCACACAGGGCACCACACACAGCACAGCTCCTGCAGCCTCAGCTCACAGCTGGCCATGGCTGGTTTTTATACATGAACTAGAGGGAAAGCAGCACATGCAGGAGTTGTAACTATTCCAGATCACTACAGAATCCCTGAACTGTTTGGGTGGGAAGGGACCCTAAAGTTCATCCCATCCCACCCCTGCCATGGGCAGGGACACCTCCCACTGTCCCAGGCTGCTCCCAGCCCCAATGTCCAGCCTGGCCTTGGGCACTGCCAGGGATCCAGGGGCAGCCCCAGCTGTTCTGGGCACCCTGTGCCAGGGCCTGCCCACCCTCACAGGGAACAATTCCTTCCATACATAATCCCATCCCACACAACACTGTCAAGAGCAAAAAGGAAACTCCAGTTTAATTCTGATCACAACTTCCCAGCTTTGCCAGTTCCCCACCTGAGGTCATGGGCAGGAGTGACAGCAGAACCCTGAAGAAGGGCTCTGGAGAGTGTGAAGTTGAATGGATCCCACCTCCCTGAGGCTGCCTCATTGCTCTGGCTGGCACAGCTGGAGGGTCATTCTGGCATTCCAGCCAGGAAAGCACAACTTGCTCAGTTCACTGTCAGTTCAGTTTCATACTCCAAAGCACTGGCATAGCCTCCTTACCACAACTACTGGTCTGCTGCACTTGCTGACTTCAAGTCCCAAAGGCAGAATGATGAAACAAATCTACACTGGCTGTGGCAAATTCAGCCTTACAGAGCACAAGTAGCAGCAGCAATAATTGTCCTGTGCATAACTGGCTGTGGAGAAGACAGCCAGAACATTCACTGCAAATGAAGTTATCCTTCAATTTTCCTCCTTTTAAAGAAGGCAGCTGAATATTTCCCATATTGTCATTTAAGCTGACCAACCAAAGCACTGAGCACTATCAAGGTTTTTGAGTTGATTTTGCCCAAGCTCCTGCCCAGCCCTGGGGCACCCACAAGCACCCAAACTCTGCACTTCTTCCTCGAGGCAATGTCTCAGCTGCTGTTCCCTCAAGGGCTGTCTGAGTGGGCAGAGACATCCAGCACACACACACACACATTCCTGCTCACTTACACATGCCCAAAAAAGCAATAGCCAGAATCCTTTCTGGCTGGCAAAACCACATCAGTAGGATGGGGAACTTGTCAAAACTCCAGATTGCTTGAAGTCACCAGTTTAACACTGAAAGTGATGGTGCTGGGTTACTGCACGGGACCTTGAGCTGCCTGCAGGGCTGTCAGCCTGATTACTGGGCTGAACTGAAAGGATAAAACCCATCAGTCATCCCCTTCCAAAATCCACACAAGCCAGGCTGCAGCTCTCAAGCTTAGAAGAAACAGAGGCTAAGCTTTAATGGAATCTCCAGGCCAAAATAAATATTCTGTATTAATTCCTCAGCAGTGGGATGAATGAGAGGAGGAAGTGGCATATTACCCTGCAATCTATTTAACTGGGACAGAGCCAAGCCAAACGTGTGACTGGAATGAATGCTCCAGCCAAGGTATCAAAATAAGTCATTGTAAATCCTACCCCTCAGACACACATCAGGGCTCGCAGCCCCCTGGGGGAGTTACTTCAGTTTCACACAGGCCATAAAATACCCACAGGAAATCTTATCACGTGCTCTTGCCAGGCAGATGACCACAGCTCTGATGCTCCCCATTCCCTCTGTAGAGGGTTTAGTTTGCATAACTGAGCAGAAACACCAATTTTAGTGTAGTGGTTTTAAGGTCAAAGGTTTTAAGGCATTTTAATACAGTACCAATGATCAGTGATTCCCTCAGTCCCCCTGAGATCTGTCAGCACCTGTACTGTGTGACCTGTCCAGCACCAGGAAGGGACTATTGCCTTTATTCTGTTCCTTCAGCCCAGACTGAGCTTCCTCTCTGCAGCTTTAGCCCAAAAGTGAACATCACCTCCTTCTCCTGCTCCTTCACACCCCTCACTATCCCAGGAAACCTGTGGGTGCCCCAAGCAGCTGCCTTGGCTGTCAGCTCAGCTCAGGGAACCACGGTGTTCAAGGCTCTACAGCCAGAGAGAGGAACAAAACCAGACCCCAGTGCTCACAGCCCCCAGCAGGCTACCACAGCCCCAGCTGACCCAGCACTGCAGGCAATCCCAGGTCCACACTCCACAGACCCTGCACTGCAGGCAATCCCAGGTGAAATAACCCCACTCTCCACAGGCAGGGGAGAGTACAGAGCCCATGGAGGGAGGTGCTGGTACTGATCCCATCAGCAGGAGCAGCAATTCCCACAAACTCTGCTCAGATGGCTGCCACTGTCTCTGAGCAGTGCCCCACAGCAGCACCAGTGGATGTGCAGCTGCTCCTGAGCAGCCTGCTGGGCACTTCTGCATTCAGCCAGTGCCCTGAGGCAGCAGCTGCTGAGGAGACCAAAGGGATCCATCTCTTGGCAGGACAGGAGGAAACCCAGCACCCTCCCACCACGCACAGCAGCAGGGACAAACACCTCCTGGGCTTGGCATCCTAGCTCTCTACTGAATCCTCCTATTTGCCTCTTGCTTTCACACATCTACAGACACACAGACCCAGCAGAACCCCAGAGCTGTGCCTGAGCACAGGTTTTTATTCCTGGGAGGTCAAGGACGTGTTGGGATTTCATCCTTTGTAGGGAGACAGAGCAGTAGGGATGGGCCTCACCTGTGCAAGGAGCACTCCTTTCCTTGCTGCACTCCTGCCCCCTGGAAGCCACTCATGGATCACATCCCCACAGACCCCAGCAGACAGGCAGAACTACACCACTGGAGGGCCTGTCAAGCCCATGTCACACGGGCTGACAACAGGCAATTAACTTTCAGGCCACACATTTATCATGGGGAACATCAAGGACACGAGGGTCACTGCAAACATTGAGACCTCTGCACCTGCCAGAGCCAAAGCAGACTCCGAGGCAACACACTGACTGCTATAACCCACATTTCTTTAAATATGCCTCAAACCATTCATTTAACTTAATGAGATGTTGGATAAAAATAATCCCACTTCCCCCCAGACAGATTAGGCACATGCCAGTCCTCCATCAAGGCTCTCAGTTAACACATCTGATAGCAACACTGGCAACACTGATAGTATCTTGGCAGTATTTTAAAGCCTGGCTTGGAATAAGATCTATGGGCCTCTGTGGTTAAGAAAAAACACCCTTCCTCCAGTTACAGAGAGGAGTTCCTCTCTGTGGGTCACACAAACTCAGCTGTGGAAGGAGCTGGCAGTCCCTCAGCTCCTTCCAGCTGGCATGCCCCATCTCTGGCCAGTCCCAAGCCACCCAGTGGCCTCCCCAGAGCATATTCCTGCTGCTCTCCAGGCTCAAGCATACCATGGTTGTGCCCAGACCTTGGCTCCTGCAACAGGAGAGTCCTTACCTCTGTGTGGAATTTGTTGTCACACAAATACAACGACGTATTGATTGGTTTGAAAGGTTCAAAGTCAATGTTGACTTTCTTCTCTTTTCCTTCTTCTGTCACAATTGTTCCACAGTAAACAACCAGACCATTTGGAGGTACTACAAACAACACAATGCAGGTTTAGATCACTAAGGAACATAGCAAGCTGTACCCATCAAAAACTGACTGCCAGCCCTTGAGACTCATAGCAGAGTTGAAATTCAATTCAATCCAATTCCCAAACTTTTCGTTTTCCCTTTTCCCCACCTCATTCCCTCCCAGGTCTCTACAGTGGAACACAAACTCATTTAGTGCACCTGCAGCAGACATGCACCTGCCTGTTAAACCCATAAGCTTGCAAGCTCACAGCACCCAGAGAAAGGCTGAGCAGCCCCCGAGGCTCTGCTGGTCCCACACAGGGATTTCCAGAGTGACCATCCCAGGGAAGGCCAGGGGCTGGTGCAAAGGCACTGACAACAAACTCTTCCAGGGCCCATCTGACATGGCCTGGGCCTGCTCCCCCCCAGAGTGATGGCAGCTGCTCATGCCATGCATAAGGCACACAGAAGTTTCTGCTTGATAGAAAATCACTGCTTTAATGCAAATGAACTACTGCAGAACATACAGCTCTTCAATCTGGCCATGGTTAGCAGAGTCAGCACTAAGAACAGAATCATGAGCCCACTCATTAAAGACAAGGACCACCTTACTATTCTAGTCCCAAAGTCCACCCCTGAAGTACCTATCCAAGGGCAACATACCTGGAACATCAGTGCAAAACAGCAGCACAGGCCAACAGATTTGATTAGCAGAAAACTGCATAGTGCAGGAACTTAAGGCTGCTTCCAAGAAAGGGAAGTGTGCCAGCATCCATACAAGCTAGAAGTTACCTTTGTTATAGAGTTTCAGTCTTTGCTGTACAGATGTAATGGCTCCCAGTACTGAAAGGCGGTTCACTCTGGACTTTATGTTGGAGGCAGTGCCAAACTCGTCCGCTAACATTTTTGCCACTCGCGAGATCTGGTCTTTGGGGGGAATGATCAAGGAGATCATGCTGGTACCATTGCTGGGGAGAGAAAAAAGGGATGTGAGCAGGCAGCAGAGCAACAAGCACCCTCACACCATATTCCATGTAAACAGTTCTCTCCTCCCTCCCCCAAAGATGCTTCTTCACTGCTACTGGTATAATTCCCCTTCTGCTGGACAATTATGGGAGAGAAAAGACAAGAAAACAAAACAGGCTCTTCTTCAGTGTTCAGCCTCTACCAAGCAAGTCCTCCAGAAGCTGCTCATCTACTCTGGGACACTGCTCTGGGAAGAAAGAGCCCATGTACAGACCAAGGGCTGCACAGACCCATGTACAGACCAAGGGCTGCAAGCAGAAGGAACGGAAGCAGCTCCCAGCAGAGATGATTTAAAACAATGCAGCCACACACTTTCAGGACATCTTAAAGCCCACTCCATTTGTTCTCAGGCAGCTGGAGCACTGAGCACCCCAAGTGCTGCCTTAACATGTTGTTTTCCTCAGATTAATACAGAAAACTGAACTGGAAGGATCCCTTTGTCACGGTGAGTCTCTTCTGCTTTCCCACTGTCACTTTTCTCTCCAGAGCAGCTCATCAGCTCTGGCAGCTGCTTTAACTAAACTGTGCTAAGCACACACTGCTGCTTCACCAGCACCAACCCTGGGCACGGAGTCAGGAGATAAGACCCCACAAATCACAGAACAGGCTTAAATTAAAGGAAAATAAGTTTGATATTCGTTTTTCCTAGGGCTTTGGGGTGGGTCCTGCAGAAATCTTAATCCCCAAAGCTGCCTCATGGTTCAAATCCATCCAAAGCCAAAAGGAAAACTGGGGAAGTTCCCATCTGCCTCCCAGCAGGTACCTCCCCTTTGCCATTAAAGCATCCCAGATGTCTGAAGTGCTGCCTCTGTATTGTCTCAGATTTAACCCAGACCTCACACTTCCCGTCAGAGTAACGGCATAAAAATCAAATCCCTCATCGGATCCTCCAGCCCTCTCAAGGGCAAACCAGCTAAGCTCTGTGAAAAAGCCTCTTCTCAGGATTCTGAGTCAGAGAGCCAAAGTGCTTTTCAGCCAGCAAACCCCAGGATTTTGCTCTCTTACATTTCTTACAGGAGGAGGAGCCTAACCCTGCTCCTTGCTGTTCCAGGCTCTCATGCACCAGTGTCCTGCTCAAGTGCTTGGGCTGTAGAGGCAGCAGGGAAGTCCTTTAAAAAGCATCACTTCATTAGCCTCTTTACACAAGTTGTGCAGCCCTCTCCCAAAGATCCTCGATCCAGGCCAAGTTGAAGCAGAGGCTGGTGGGTCAAATAAGTCCCTGGCCTTAAAGACAACTAATTGGTTTTAATACCCGAGCTCCCCCCACACACACCGATGGAGAAAGTCACAAAGTGACTCTCACCTGTGCTGCTCCCAGGAGGAGCTCTGAGCCACGCTGGCAGCTCTCAGGCTTCCAGGTCACCCAGCCAAGAATACTCCATATCCCACTCAATTAAAGCAGTTAGCTACCCCAGTGAATGGCACCAGCCTTAGGGGAGAGATAATGGCTATCACTCCCAGCAGGCTCCTTTGAGGAAGAGGCTGATCAGAATGAAAGTAACTCTTCCCCACTTTTCTGAAAGCAGCACTCCTGAGTTATCTCCTCCTCTGAAAGAAGAAAGTCTTAAGACTTCCCAGAGATCAGAAAGCTCTGCCCATCACACCTAACTTCCTGCATCACCTAAGGGCACCCCTTTGTGGCACATGGGAGGGGGACTGTTATGCCCCTTGGGCATTCCATGGCTCTCCTGCTAGGAGGAGATTTCATACAATTTTCCCTGAATTAAGGGCAGAACTCAAAGAGCAGGGAGTGAGTCCTGTCACAAGCTACCTGGAAGAAGAGGCTGATCCCCCCACCTACAAACTCCTTACAGGAATTTGCAGAGAGCAAGAAGGTCCCCACGAGCCCCCTTTTCACCCAGCTAAGCCCCCCCAGCTGCTCCTCACAGGACTGACTGTCCAGACACCTCCCCAGCTTTGTGCATAGCAAGGAGGAAGGCTGGGTGTGCACTCCCAAAAGTAACAAAGTCATTTGTAAAGCTCCCTTCAGTTTTCAAATGCAAGTCACCCCTCAGATGGCAGCCTTGGCCTTGTGCTGTGTTCCACTGCCCCACCAACACTGGCGCCAGCACTGAGCACCCAGTGGATCCTACTGTGGCCACTGGAACTGGGAGTGATTCATCCTACACCAGGGAGGGTCACAGCACTGCTCCTCAGGAACACCCCAGCCAAGGAAACACAGTGGCCTTCATGAGCCCTAGGGATTTATTACTGCAAACAAATGAAAAGGGTCTCTCAGAGGATGCACTCCCCCTCATTAAATCTACAACTGGTCTGTGCCTGGGCCAATCCTTCAGTCAATTCCCCTCTAGATTTGTATCCAAAAGCACCTTGCCCTACCAACATCAAGTGCACTGCTTGGGCTTTGCAGGCTGCACCACTCCTTACACAGCCAAAGCTATTTCAGGCTCTAACCAATTCCTACAGAATCCAGCAAAACAGCTGGCATGGGGGCACCTCATGGCATGCAGGCTGCTGGAGGCCTCGAGCACAAGGAGCAAGCCAGCTTGTCACCATATCCCCAGGCACCCAGCACCCCAAGGGGCCACTGAACAACCAAACAACCAAAGACTGAGACCAGCAAGACACCAGCTGAAGCAGATGGGCACCAGCACTCAGGGCAGCTGCAGAACTCCCTCACACACTGCCAACACCTTGTTACCCGACCAGGAAAGAGCAGCTTTCCCCCCTCAAAGCAAGCTTGTACCTGTGTGTGATCCTAATGCAGCATGGCAGGGTCTGAAAAACCCTGTGGTGTATCTGCTAAATTCACCCCAAGGAGACAAAATGCAGCAAAGAGTTTCTAAGAAAGCTGCTGTTCAAAAACACTCAGAAAAAATAGGTTATTCTGCAGAGTAAGGCAATTTCCAGGTCTCCTCTGGGTCTTTGCAGCCTCAATGAGATAAAAGGTATTTCTGCAAATCGCACCCTGTCCCCTCTGGAGCTGAGGGTTACATGTACCTGGGAATGAGGTAAGGAATTTCCCCATAACCATCCCAAAAGGGGGCACAACCAAGTGCTCTCCCCAGAGGAGGGGCACTGCTCACCCTGGCAGCTCGGGGTCACATGTACCAGGAGCTGGTTCTTCCCTGGATCACCCACAGCACTCGAGGGATGCAGACTACACCCCGAATTCACAGCATGGCTGAGGTTTCCCCTGGTTCAGCCCAGCCAGGTCCCACCAGGGCAGCTGGGAGCTGATGCTTTCAGGCTGAGCTGAGCCAGGGACTCACAGCAGCTCCAGGCAGCTGCTGTCCCTGCTTTGACCAAAGAGCTGCCAGTGCCACCTGAGGGCAGGATGCTCTGAGATGTTTGCTCTGTCTGGAGGGGAGCAGCATCCCGTGGGCCAGCACAGCGAGTGCCACTGCTCAGGGGACAGGGGTACAGGGAACAATCACCAGCCCACACACCACAAAGAACCAAGGGGGCAGTTCAGTGCCAGCTTGGAAGGCCTGCCCTGCCTGCACTGTGGGTACTGCTCATGGGCAATTAGCTCAGATTTATCACCACCTGCCATGAGCAGCATTAGGTATCTCTAGGAGAGAAAATGAGGACCAAGGCTCCAGCTTTCCCACACCACAGAAGGTAGGCTCTAGCTTTTTCCTACAGCCTGCCAGAGGGCTGTTTGAGGCAAGAGGGGAAGCAAAAATAAGCATATTTCACTCTCTGGAGACAGCAAGTTCTTCAGAAAATCAAGGTTTGTGGATAGGACAGCCTTTCTATTATTAAAACTCCAACATTACTACAGTTGGAATATCAGACAACTGTGCCAGGAAACAGCTTTTCCAGACACAGAGAGACCTCAGAGCAACTGCTGACAAGTGATCACAGCAAGTGGGCAGCACTGAACCACCACTAACCCAGTCCCAAAAGGCTGGAGGGGACAGCCGTGCCACTCTTCCTGCAAGCAGCTGCTGTGGCACCTGAGCAGCTCCTGTCCCTGCCAGGAAAGGAGGGATCACCCCAGAGCCCCTCCCTGCGCTGTGTGTGCAGACCAGGAGAAGAGCTGGGTCCCTTCCTTCCAGGAGCAGGGATGGCCCAGAGGATGCAGCACCAGCTGGATCCCCGTTCCCAGGCCACGCCACGCTCGGTACCAGGAGCGGGGCCCTCTGTGGACGTGCTCTGTGCTCCAGCACGAAGGAGGCACCAGAGCAGGAGCTGAGTGCACAAAGCAGGCACTGCACCCATCTGGGATGGCTGCCACGTGCACCCCCTGGATGTTTTCCATGACAGCTGCCACAGGAGCCTCCTGCTCTGGGTGACCATCTCCCAACTGCAGGGCTTTGTCACCACCCTTCCACTCTCCTGCCATCAGGAGGAACAGCTGAGCAGATCCCCAGACCTTCAGCATTTAGCTGGCAGTAGAAACTGATGTAGGGGTTTTCCAAAAGGCTCCTACCACCTTACACAGCGTTGTGCCACTGAAATGAGCCCTGTACTGCCCCACCCCACATGCCAAACCAGCAGCACGGACCACAGCTCCCCTCCACCTGGCAGACAAACACCAGCACTCTGAGGAGCAGTCAGTCAACCTGTCTCCTGCAATCTGGGCTATGTGCTGGCATAGGAGAGCACTAATTTCACAGACTGCTATATAAATAGCAGTGACTGGCCTGCCCTGTGGTATCAGAGGAGACCTGACAAACAGCAGCTGAGCCGTAGCTGTTCCACAGTGAAGCATTTCAAACCAACAGCACACTCTGGAACATGGGATATGGAGGCAAGGGAAGGCAGTCATTCCCTGGAACTCAGAGTGGGCTTATTTTCACAGGGCACAGCTTCATGAGAATCCTGCTCTCCCCAGGAACCAAGGGCAGCATGAGGCCCGTGTGTGACTGCCAGAGACTGGCAGGAGCACAGAGCAAACAGCTCCCAGACACATCTGATCCCAGCCACATTCCACAGCTGGGAAGCTTTCTATGAAACAACTGTTGCCACACACTGCTCGGAGCCACATTACCTTCCCAAGGTAACCTCTGCTGGTCTCCATCCAGGACTCTGATTACTGGGCAGGCACAACAAATTCCAAGGAGCCCAAGCTGCCTGGACAGCCAAGGCTACCCAAGTTAAATGATGGCTAAAAGCAGTTCCCTGCCCAGGCAGCTGCAGGACAGCTGCCAGCAGTATCTGTGTAAGCCAAGGCAGAACTCCATCAGGCACATCCCAGAGGTCCCAAAGAGCTGCTTCTGAACCAACACCCACAGCGGTGCAGGCACGTGGTACTTCAGTGAAGGACTAAGTTCAGGGCACAATCCACAAAATCACTGATGTGAGTGAAGAATATCTGAGGGGTTTTGAGGCTGCATCTGAGCAGAGATGTTGAATGCAGTGCTATAAAAAGGGAGTGTCCTTTGGTACAGGCAAGTACAAAATTGCTGGTTTGGGTTCCCTCACAACAGCCAGGCCATCAGACACTCCCCACTCAGCCCTGCCCTGTGTACAAGAGCACTGACCTTGCCAGAGGGAACTTCTACACATGCTCCTGCAACTTATGAATTATGGCTGTGAAACAAACAGGTCACAGCTGTGCCCTTTAAAGACTTAATGTCTTTTAATAAGACAAAGCCTTCATCAAACAGGAAGTGGCTCAAGTCCACTTGAGATGCCAAATCCAGAAAGGCAACAGCAGATGCAAGAGCTGCACAATTCTTCCAGGAAAACCTGCTAGGAAAGAGCAGGGAATCTTAAGAGTCCAGGATCCCTCAGTGCTTCAGAGGCCACGTCACCTGGAAGCCAAAGACTGCTGCATTGCCTGTGAGAGTATCAGTTGAATGCTCTGCAATAAACCCAGCCAACACACCTCAACCCAACTGCTGCTTGGAAGCAACAGTGTTTAGTGATGCCGCCACCAGAAAGATATGAACTCCCCCTCAGCCCAGCAGGACACGAGCACTGCACAGACCCCCAACAGAGCTCGCAGCACCAGGGAGCTAAGTGGGACCCACCAGGGCTCCTCTGAGGTTTCATGTGGAGCTGAACCAAAAGCCAGGCAGAGCTTTGTACAGCACTGTTTCAGCAAGCACCTCACAATCCCCCGAGGCATCATCCTGGATTTCACCCCAGCACACAGCAGAACTCTGGATCAGCTCCTAAAAGGCAACATTAACACAAACCATTCCTCAAAGGTTTCCACAGCACCCAAAGAAGGGGATGAAATATGGAGGGGACCAGCTCCCAAGCAAAAGTAAGGCAGAGATCACCTCTCTGGATCCACTGACACCTCAGAAGCAGAGAAAAAGGACAAGATGGGGGCGGGGTGGGTATGAGGAGAGGATTTTCAGATTTAGGAGACCAAGTAATTCATTCTTCAGGAATCCTTTTCAGCACAAGCATTAATTGGAGAAATCGAGCCCCCCCTCCCCTGAATTGAAGAAACACCCCAGACACCAAATTCCTCCAGCAGACTCTGAATGCCACCTCTCCCCTGGACAAAGGAAAACCACTTAACTGCACAGCATGAGACCGTGCAGCTATTCCACCATGGCTCACACAATGCCAGGCTCGCCTGCTGCAGTCCTGCTCCAAAGCCCAGGACAGGAATCTTGTCCATCATTCTCCTCTAAAGCTGGCAGAGTGGACAGAAAATGCACTTCATGTAACCAGAACCAGCTTGAAGGCAGACACTCAGACGGTCCTGGAAAGGTATCCTGCCCTCCTGCCCTCACCCACTGACCTTCTCAGAGAGGAAAGGCCTCCCAGATGCCAACCAAGCTCTGAGTGCCAGCCAGGGAGAGAAGCACCCAACCAGAACCCACCCTGGAAAACACAAGTGAGCCTCGTTTCCTCAGTGCACCCCTGGCTCCAGCAGCCAGGGAGAGCTTCCCACAGGGAGGCAGCAAATGGCTGCTTCAGCACGGGAGCAGAGGCAAGGCTGGCTGGAGCCTCAGCAGGGTCAGGCGAGGCAGTGCTTCCCCCTGAGCAGCCGCCGGCCGCCTGCCAGGAGCTGCCTCCTGTGCTCAGCTTCCCTCAGTCCCAGCACACAAAGGAGGTGAGACAAGAATCAGGTCACGGACTTCTCCACACAGCACAGTTTGGCAGCTCTCGTGTGTTCCAGGGCTGCACAGGTAGCAGGTGACAGTGAGCCCGTGGCCCCTGGGCCACCACGCACCACCTGCCCAGAGGGACAGGTCAGCAGCTCCATCCCCAAACTGGGACCAGCTCCACCCCCAAACTGGGACCAGCTCTGATACTGCTGCTCAGGCCACCACCAGCACCCACATCCCAAATTAGACGTTCAGCTCCAGGAGCAGACCCCAACTTCATCCCAAGCACTGAATCAGCACAAGAGGATCCCACACACCCCACGGGGAAGGTGAATCAATGCCTCTCCAAAATCCTTGGATCAAAGGCAACAGACCACAAAACATAATTGCATAGGCATGTTTTGAATAGGCCTTACTGGCTGCATCTGACCTCATGCAGAAAGCCCGGATGCCCAATTACTGGGAAGTGGAACAGACATTTCTGCACTTCAGACATTTGTGACTCACTGGGAGGCTCAGTTTTGCCACAGCTCCCCTGCTCTCCCTCCTCCTTCTCCAATTATTAATGCTCCAAGTTTAAAAGACTTGTTGCATTATGCTAATGGGCCATTTGGGTACAAGATGTGCACTGAGGGACTGAAACAAATCCAGATTTGCTTATTAAGATGCTAATGCCCCAGAGCTACATGGGAATAGGTGGCTAACAGGGGGGGGAAAGAAATCCAGTTGCCACAAAGTCAGAAAAGTCTGTCCTCTTTTGAGGTGCTCATTCCCATCTCCTACCACGTCCCTCCTCAGGGGCTCATTCATTAGCTCGATGTGAATGATGATCTGTGCATGAATCACACTGCTCACTAATGATTCACACAGTTGTAAAAGAGGTACCAGGCTGCTCAACAGCCATGGGCTGTCAGACACTCACTGCAGTTCTCATCCGGAGCCACTTTTCCAGCTCAGGCCCTCCTCAGCCACTTGCTCGTGAGCACTCTCCAAACAGCACTTCCTAATTGCTGCTGTAATTCAAAAGGAACAGGTACAGCAGGCAGGTGAGAGCCCAGAAAATGTTTTACAACAATTAGACTGAGGCAACCAGCAGGATGTCAACAACCCTTTGGACATTCTCCCTGGCTCCAGCTGTCCTCCCACCTGGCACAGCTTTCTCAGACCACCCACTCTCAGCACCACTGAAACACAAGAGACACTGACTGCCTTCGTCCTGAGAGGTCTGATCAGCCCTGCTGACACGAAATCCACATTTGGTTTCTACCCCAGCACTGAGGACACTGGCAGCCTGAAGAGATCCAACACAGAGCCGGGAAATGGTGTGGAAGCAGCTGCTGTACATCCCACGTGGTTTCCTGCCCTCAGCTCTCCCTTCTGCCCTGGACTGTTTCTATTCCAGCCTCTCTGCAAACACCTCCTCCTTCTCCTCACACCACCAGAAGCAAAAGGCAGTATTAGCAGCATAGCCTCTACCTCTGACAGAAACATGACCTCCTTTAGGAACTCCCCCTGCCACGGGCAGCATGAGAAAGCACAGCTCCAAAGAAGCAATCTGCCTTGGGTAAAAACTTAAACCACAACCTCCTCCCTAAACACTGCACACGAGTGGCACATCACCAAGTCAAAGCAGAAAACTCACTGTCAGTAAAGCTCAATTTCTGTAGACCCTCCTCCTCCAGTCCTTGTCCCACCCATGTCCCACATTTCTCAGAGTGTGACAGACAGCCCAGCCCAATTCCAGCTGGAGCAGGACTTTCCTACAAGAGAAGCCCACTGCATGCACAGCTTGCAGGAGAGATCCTCAAGGTTATCCCATGACTGGCACTAGCTCAACATACCAGCCCTGCAACCTAAACACCACAGCCCGAGTTGGAAAACCAAGGACCACCTTGGCACAGCTCTGCCCTTCCCAGATGGACCAGCTCACCCAGGGCTGGGGCAAGGCCTCTATCCCACCCCCCACCCTAAGGTGAAAGCTGCAGAAACAGCTCCTGTATCAACAGTTAAACTGGCCCACAGCTCAGATCCAAGGCACAGCCACAATGACAAACTGATCCTGATAAAGAAGGCAAGGAAAGAGATCTGCTGTCAGGCTGGGAGCAGGGGAGGGAGCCTCTGGACCAACCCATCTCTGGTGGTGCAGCCAGACACCACTCACAGTGCTGACAGACCTCTGTGACTGCTCCTCCTGGTGCACCCTAACACCCATGGTCACTCACCTTAACACCCCTTAAACCAAGAGAGCTGCTCTGGTACCTGCCTGGGCATGGCAGTGGTGTCACACTCACTGAAGCACAAGCACACCCTCGATCTGCTGTGCTGTGCCTTGTATGGAGCAGGAGAATCCACCCTGGAGTTAACTCAGCTCTGCTACTGTCCCACAGTCATCCTAGCACAGTTCCACCTTCAGCACCACCAGCAGAACAATCTATCCACAGCAGGGTGCTCCAGGAGCTCTGCCTAATCCAGGAGGGAAATACAGCTCACTGAGGCAGCAGCAGAGAGCCCTGGCACCACAGATTCCAGGACTTGGTTCACAAGGAATTGGGAACAAGGCAAAGTTGTACAGGACACACAGCAGAACAGGCCAAGACTACCTTATTCCCCAGAACCACCAGGCCATCCAAACACATCTCAGCCCTGCCAGCTGCCTGGTCCCAGAGCAGCAGCACCATCCCACCACGAGGTGTGGAGAAGTGCAGCCTTCTGTTCCTGCTCCATGAGGCTGGGAAGCAGCAGCAGCTTGTGGCTAATTCCAAGGCTGGGTTTCTCCATCAGGACCAGCAAGACTCCAGACAGACTGCAAGAGAATCCATCTGCAAATGATGCTTTCTGCAACACAAGCTGGGCAAATCTTTTCTGTCTAAGCAACAGGTGAGCTTTTCCACCCTCAAGCAGAAGTATGTTTCATTTTCCAGGAACTCAAGCAGAACTGTGTCTCTCTTTGCAGGAATTCCCACATATTTTCAGGCCTCCATCCTTCCTGGTGACTTTTTTTCTCTCACTTTTTGTTTCTCCCATATAGCAGATGAAGTCTCAACATGGCAGAATCCAAACTCAGGCAGGAACTGCATCACTTTGCTTTCCCAAGGCTCTGGAGACACCAAGACTTTCCCTTCTCTTGTCATTTCTCCCTCCTCCAACTCTGAAACATTTCTTCCAGTTACAACTAGAATAAGTTACTTGTTCAGACTTTGTTTCTGCATTGGCCCTGTTTAAACCACCTTCCAGAGCACCTAATTTAGAAAAATGTTCTTCCACACACCAGCCTCAGTTGTGTTTGCAGGCAGTGCCTTCAGAGACACCTTGATCTTCACCTCCCCTTTTCCTGTTCCAGTAGAACAACCAACAAGGGCTACTGCTCTCAATAGAGCAAGCTCAGGGCAGGGGAAATGTCTCAAGAGAGCAGGTTCCTGAAGGGTTCTCCCACTGTAAGGGAGCTCCACACCCTGCACCAGCTGCACTCTCAGCCAGGGCCTGGAAGCCCACCTGGCTACAGAGGTGTCAGTGCCATTTCCAAGCAGAGGTGTTTGCAGAAGAAAGCGTTTTTAAGACCTGGAGAGGCTTCCAAACATGATTCAGATGTGACATCTCAGGTCCTTTCCCAGCAAAGAGACTGCTTGTTGTTGCTGATACTTGATTTTGCCAAGCATTTACAGCTTAGATTAGCAGAAAACCCTGCCCATAGCCAAGCTAACTATTCAGAACTGCAGAGACCAAAGGAACAAAGAGGGATTGTCAATTTAGCACTGACACTGGAAAACTGCATGAAGCAACAGCAGAAAAGCCCTGAGAGAGAGGATAAAGGAAAAACAGAGTGGCTAATGCTGCTTCTACTTGGGCTGCTGCAGCCTCCCTGGAGAAAGACACAGCTGCAGCTTCTGGGGGGGCCAGTGTTTCCCCAAATCTGTCCTACAAAACTCAACTGTGGACTGAAAGCAGAATGAATCCCTCAGCAGGGGAGAAGCAGAGATGTCTGATGAAAGTCTGAGCACTCCAAGCTCTCAGAGATGAATGGCAAGGTTAAGCTTCTGACAAGGCCACAACAGGCTCAGCAGCAGCCTTCTACTCCCATTTTCTTCTGGCCACAAAGGTTAATTGCCTGCAGTGCTGAACTCAGCCCCTCTGCTCCTCCTCACACCCTGTGCAGAGCCCAGCTACCGCCCTTGGCCTCACCAAATCAGAAACAACAACTCAGCTGCTCTGCACAGGATCACACAGTTTGCAACTCAACCTTGGGAGAGCTGGGAGGAGGTAACTTCTGGTTTAGGAAGCAAGACACAGATAACAGCTCCTTCTAGTCCCTGTCAGCAGAGACAGGGTTTTGAGGTGGGGTCAGGGAGTTAAAAATTATTTTTCATTATCTTGAATTGACAGACTCTTTCTACAGAGATCAGTGAGAAAGCCAGCTTTCCTTAGCAGGGCTGTGACAGTAACACAGGGCATTCTTGCTAGGATGCCACCTCCAAGTCTGAGAGGCAGACCCATCCCTGCTGGCCTCCAGCTGACCAGCTGCTGGGAAAGCTGAAGTTTTCATCTTTCCCCTGGGTGCTCTGACCAAGCACTGCCCCTTTCCTCATCAATCCCATAAAAGCACTTCCTTGCTCCCTGCCCACTTGACTTTTGTTAACAGCCTGCAGACTCCATGACAATATTACCAGGAGAGCTGGATAAGAGCAAAGGTGCCCCAACCACCACATGCCAAGAGAATGTGTGACTCCAGCTTCCTGCATTTCCTGTCCCTTTGATCCCCTGCAGGAACAGCCAGCACCTGAAACTGGGACACTGCTGCTGGGTCACTAATGGAGCACACCAGTAAGGGAAGGTGGAGACGCCAGCAAGGCCCTGGCCCTCCACATCACCCTGTTGGAAGGCTTTGCCCCCTAACCCACCCCAGAACAAGTCTTCCTACTCCACGGGAAGAGGAAGTGACTCTCCCAAAGGCCGGAAAAGCCTGTTCCACTGCCTCACGCCTCCTGTGCCAGGGAGCCTGAGCCTTCTGGGGGCTCAAGCTGCAGCACCTCTTCTCCTTGCTGGTCCCAAACCAGGATAATTTTGGCTAGGACTCACTGGAAGACACTGAACCAGCATCACCTTGCTCAGAAGAAGACTTGCTGACACCAGCATCACCTTCCTCAGGTGCTGGTTTAGCAGCTGGCACAGTTAAATTAAGGGACAGCAGTATCACTGCATTCAAGAGTTGTGCTGGGTCCAGGGGGCACAGCAAATCCTCCTGCACGGCTCCTGCTGTGCCTGGGGCATCTCTGCTGCACAGCAGAGCTGTTCCAGGGATCCCTGAGGGGGATGACAGGGGGGACACCTGGGCTATGGCCCCAGGAAGCCGGTACCACAAGAGACACCTGCCCTTCAGCCTCCCCTCTCCCAGGAGCTCTGCAATACCTGCTGGAACCTCCTCTGCAACACTCCTCTATCCCAAACAACACCAGAGCTGATACTGAACCAGGCACATTTTGAATCAGGGAGAGACAAAACAACTCTACATTTCCAAAGCCCTCAGGAGCTCCCTCAGTGCCCTTGCACAAAGCTATGTCACAAGCTCCAACGGATGCCTGGAGCCTCCCAAGCCCTTTCAGCTTCCTGGGACCCCTGTGAGCACAACCCACGCTGCCCACACCACGCACAGGCACAGCCCAGTGATCAGCTGGGGCAGCCAAAGTCCACTGTGCTGCAGGGAAGGGCAGCCCGGGCTCCCCACTCCCTCCTCCCACCTACTGTCCCCACACAGCTGCATCATAAATCAAGAGTAAAATATATTTAGAGAGATCAGTGGCTCGGGTTCCCCTCCTGCCTGGGCTGACTCTACACACAGAACAAGCAGCAGCACTAAGGACATAGCAAGAGAGCAGCTCAGCCTCTGCCAGCCGGCCCCAGGCTTGTGGGGGCCACAGAACGATGCCAGTGGTGCCCCAGCTACAGAACACCTGCTCAGGTGAACCTGTGGAAACTGGAGCCGCAAGGGTGGCCAAGGAGTGACCCTTCATTTTTATTTTATCAGGCCGTCCACCGAGACAGACCTTCTTTGCTATTTTACAGCCCCAGAACCTTGAACTCTCACAACTCCTCGGGCCCAAGAGGGTTCCCAACCGATGGAACCAGCCACTCCCAAGCTGCTCTCTCAAACAGGCATCTCTCTGGCATGGGCAGGCTGCACGAACAGACATTCTAGTGGGGGGAAAAAAAAATTAAAAGTGCAAGGATTACAGCGAGATGAGAGACTTTAAACTTTCCACTGTCCAAACTTTGGAAGAGCTTGCTTTCAGGGAAATGGAGCTGAGCACCTTCGCTGGGAGAGGAAGGGGTGAGAAAGCTCAAATAACTGTCAGTAAGAAAAGCACTGAAAAAGTGCTGCCTCAGCCCCTGCCTCCCTGCCCTCACCCCGCCGCCTTCCCCGGCCCAGCCGGTCCCTTGGGAGAAGCCCAAGGCTGCACGGGGGACAGAGGAGCGTCTCCTCCGGCTGGAATCCGGCATTCCCCGGTGCCAGCTGGCACGGAGCGGCCGGACGGGCCGGGAGCGGGGCGGGCAGCGGCGCCGGGGACACGCACCTGTGCCAGCCCCGCTGGGGCCCGGGGGAACCGCCCCACCCGGGGCCGGCTGCGAGAACAGCTGCGGGGCCGCGCCGGGGCCGGCGGAGCCCGGGGCAG
>VXAC01008012.1:595217-737096 GCA_013399225.1 Rhipidura dahli | reverse complement strand
TCAGGTCTGTCTTGGCCCCTCAGATGTCTCTCAGCCTCTCAGATGTGTCTCGGCCCCTCAGGTCTGTCTCGGCCGCCTGCTCCCAGCTCACTTGGGGTTTGCCAGCCGCGCGGCTGCTCCCGGCTCTGGGGTGGCTTTCCTGGTGCCTCGGTAGGCCCTCCCTCACCACCCCTCTGCAGGGAACAAAAAGGAACTTCTTAAGCTTACTCTTCTTTTAAATATGTAAATCACAGAGGTGGCACCAGCTTTTTCATCGGTTTAGCAACCTCTCCATCAAACTAGGTTTAAAGTACCACATGTACCCAAAGACAGAACGGAAAGAATTTGAAGGAGTAATACTGAGAAAGATCTCAGGGCACCTGACAGGAATTAGCAGTGGTGTGAAAAAATAAGAAAATGCAGGGGAAAAAATGACAGTGGCCTGTACAAAAAAGAAGGAAATGCCATGGTAGGGTCATGTTACTGGGGGCTCTACTACGGGTGTTGGTGTTTACACCAGTAGGAGACATAGAAAGTTGCGTTGACCTGCCAGTTTTTCCCACTCATTTTATACTGGTGTATTCCTGGGGATAAAGCTGGGAAATAGACCTTGCTCTGTGTGCATTTATGGCTTTGAATTTGCTGGGCAGCAATACTTCTAGATGACTGGGGAGTTCTAGAGAGATGAGTTCTTTGATGACCTTATTCTGTACCACTGAAGCAAATGAAGATTTTTCCAATGTCTCAGCATTAACAGGCACAAAACTGGGCATTGAATGACTAAGGAATGATCATTTTGGGGCAGATGATCCATTGACAAAGTAATACGGCAGATGATCCATTGACAAAGTAATACAGCAGATGTCTAAGTAATTATTTATGGATGTATGATTTGAGGGAGGAAAGGGGGCAGGAAGGTGGGAAGACAGGAAGGAAGGAAAGCAGGAAGGAGGGAAGGCAGGTGAGAAGGCAAGGAAGGAAAGCAGGAAGGAAGGAAGAAAAGAAGGAAGGAAGGAAACCCTGCTTCATGTTTTGTTCTTACACCATGTTCCCCAGTGTGCTAGTGCATGTCTTCAGAGCAAGAGGTTTTAATGCTATGATCATTAAACAAACCTTATTCTGTCAAAGTAATACCCAGGAGGTACCTTGGTCCAATTGAAGGAATTTGATAGGAGGTACTTGAAAGGACTCAAGCCTTTTTAAATTAAACTTTTAAGAAGGAAAGGAACAAGACTCAAGAAAACCTCATTTTAGTTTTAGAAGGGACCAGAACTTCTGAATATTCATTAAATACCAAACAACACCTTGGGAAATTAAATATTAACTGCTACTGAAAACCTGCTGCAAATAGTCTTAAAATCTGTCTAATTCTGTGTATTCTAAAGATGCTTGCATTAAATAAGCTTTATTGACATATTTTTCTGAAATTCTTATGAAATCATGCTTTTAAAATCAGCATTGATTAATTTTTTTTCACTTTAGTAATATATTTGTAGATGTTGGGTTTGTCATAGCCAATGAAATATTCAAGTTATTTAGCATATTGGTGAAGGGATAGACTCATGGTTTAAGATACTACACTGGAATTTGGAGATATCTTGTCTTTATTTCAGTTTACTCTGGAAGTACACTGGAAGTTTACTTTGGAAGCACACTGAATCCTCAGGGTCTAAGTTTCTCTCTATACAGAGAAAGTTTGGGTTTTTTTTAAATCAAAGTGTTGCCAGATATCTTTCCAGTTTTTAGAACATAGATAATTTAATTCTGCCCTTTGTTTCATGGACCTCAGGTGAGTTTTGTGGTGCAACCAGTGCAGTGGCTTGGGGATGAAAGGTATGTGGTGGAGTGCAGAGTGTCATTCCTGGCTTCAGGGCAGGAAGGGTGACCAAAACCAGGTGGGTTTATTCACTGTGGTGAGATCTCCTGAACATGTTCATCCTTTGCCATGTGTTTTGGTTGATGTACAACAGAGATAAAGATTCCAGTGTTGTTAAATGTGTTATAATATGTGTATGAAAGATACTGTTTGAGTGAGCTGAGCCTTCCTGTTAACAGGTCTGCTTCTTTTGAAGAACTTCTGCCCACTTCCTGACCCTTCCCTTGGCAAGTGATTCCAATGTTATCTTTCATCCTTCCATTATTGATGAGTATTACACTGACTCAAAATATCTCTTGTGCCAGTGACATAACACACCCACTGTGAGGCCTGATGCAAGAAGCAAAATGAGGTCTTCTGTAAAGTGGGCTTTGTAGGTGTTCCCGAACTGCTTCCTGACACCTGTCCCTCAAGAGTCTTCTCACAAATCCTACTGTAGTTACATTAGAGAAGACTACATAAACCAGCCCCTTTTCTCAGATTATTTTATTGGACCTTGTTTTGTTGTTGCTTATAAACTGGTCACAGCCTGCCTTCGAGGTTGTTACTGGTAAAGGTGCGTTTGTGGTCAGGTGTAAGATTGATATCAAGCAAAGAGGGTCCTGGGTCAGGGCAAGATATTGTAGGAAAAGTACTTAAACCTCCTTTAAAACATTATTAAAAGTTTTGATTACCACATTTTTCTTTGCTTGGCCCCAAACTGTAGCAGGTTTTGAGCATTCTTCAGCACTGTCATATATCTCAGAAAGCACCTTCATTGCATCTAAATGGAGGGTATTTCCAATAAAGTATTAGTTACCTTCCTTGTTTTGCACATGACAGTGCTCTTCAGCACAATAGATGTCTTCTGCCAAGCAGTGTTAGACTGATAGTGGAGAGCAAAAGCAACTTTCATCTCCAGCCATCTCTGCAAAGCCATTCTCTTCTCCATGGTGCAAAGCTTAAACCAGCATCACCCTCAGTCCTTACTTATGCCATTTTTCCATGCTCTTTCTGTGAGGTCTTAACAGAAGTGTTGGTTGGTGGACTGTCAAATCAATCCTGACTACACCCATCTGCAGTTTAAAAAATAAAATAATATCACTGCTTCGCCCTGGAGAGAGCTTTTATTCTGCTGTCTGGGTAAGGTCAGGCCTGTTTGCAGCATTCTTTGTGGAGCTGTGATGCTTGTATTGGAAAATGTGAGGGACTAAAGAGTTTTCCCTGTTTCATTGTTGGCTGCTTTCAAATTTTTAACATGTGGAACACATCAAAGAGTGATGGATGTCGGGATAAGGCTTCTGTTTGCATAATATGTGGCAAATGTTTTTTTTGCATGGAAAATAGTATCAGAAATGTATTAATGTAGCCCCATGTTTATATAGTGTAGAATGGAAAGAAGTTGGAAAAGTAGAAATCTTTTTTCTGTATTCAGCCTCCTACTGGCATAGAAAATCTTGTGTGAAAGTAATGTTCTCTCATGTCTCAGCAGTGGTTTCTGGATGTGTCTTTTCAGTCAGATGATAGCTCATAAAATACATGGCAAAATTCCACAGCATGAGGCAAAGCTGTAATGGCTGCTGAGAGATCTGGTGTGGCCCAGAAGGCTCATCTGCAGTCGAGAAGGGGACAGTGAGGCATTGGAACACTTCATGGGAGTTGTAACTTCAGTATTAATATAGTTTATTATTTTCTCATCAATTGTCTTTTCTGTGATAAATAATCTGCAGAGTTTGTCAATTAGTAATGAAATAGATATTTTTTTTTCTCTGTGCACAAACCAGTGGGGAGTGTTTGGTGCTGTTACTTGTTACATAAAATTCTGTATGGAAGAGGTGATAATATAATCTGTTCTGTTTGGTAGAAAACGGAACTTGATAAAGGGCAATTGAGGCGTTTTTGGCCTTGCTTCTCAGTGATGTTAAATTAATTCTATGTTTGCTAAATTCAGAATGAAGCTTCCATGCTCCTAATCCGTTATCAGCTGTGAGATCTGCTATGCAAGTAGCTGATGAACATTTTGCACAGTTTCCTGTCTTAGTGGATATTTTTTGGGTCAGGCAGCTATTCCTTGCAACGCTGTCTCCACTTTACCTGGGAAGATGTCGCATGGTCTCATTGCTCTACAGCATCCTCAGAAGTGAATAGCACTCTAGCTGCCTCTTTTTCTTTCCTTCAGTATTCAGTAGAGCCGTGGTAGCCATTTGCTTTGTCTGTAACTCCTGCCTGACATAGAACACAGAATCGAAATCATCTTTGAAATGAAAAGTATAAACCCGGTCCTTTAGCTTCAGATCTGATGTTCCCTGTCAACTTAGCATAGCTGAGTTCTTCTGTACTCTTAGAGTATGAGCATTTAGGGGAGAGAAGAAAAAGGTATATTGCTCTTGATTTGAAGCAGTGTTTAATTGTTCCTTGGTACTTACTCTTCATATGCTGTCAGATGTTGGGGAATTAATGTTTCATAATTATACATGCAATGATAATTGGATTATTCCTTCCCTCTAACACAAGGGTTTTTTCATTTTTAATTTAATCTTGTTATATTTATTTAAGTAATTTTTTTCCTAACTAGAGATCATATCATATTTTACTGTTCTCCTTCGAAAGATCTTTGTTGTACAGTCCTTGTAAACCTGATCCACTGTATTCTCTACAGAACACTGATTCACATCAATATCATGCACACTGCACTGCCAGAAACTCTCACCATGGCAGCCAGTTTCAAAATCAATTTCTGATCCTTACTCTGAAGAGATCTAAAAATGTGAATTAGGGTAAGATATGGAAAACTGTATCAAATGTCTTAGCAAAGCCTATTTCAGGAATTCTCAATCCATACTGTAAGGCTTTGTGATATTTCCTGGTTTGCTGATAAGGCTGCATAGTGTATCTACAAGAAGAACTGAGCACTGATTGTGATCCACTGACAGAGCCAAAAAGCTTAAGAACTACTGATGTAGCCTTCGGGTGCTTCCCTGTCTATCTTGGGTAACTCAGGCATCCACCTTCAGTGGGATTTGTAAAACCAAGGGTAAGAGTGTAAATTACTGAAGTAGTAAGTGGAGAGGAGAGGCTTGCCTCCAAACAGATTAACTTAGTGGACTTAATATAGCCAAGAGGAGATGTTATGAAAACACCCCTTTTATATTCACCCCATTTCCTTTGTCCGCCTTTTGTTTTGTGACCCTTCTCATGTTCTTGATGAAGCCTGCTTTTATCAGCTATTTTGTCTTTGGCTGCTTTACAGGGCTATTGATTATTAAAAGTTCTAACATTTTGGCCAATATCAAAGCTCTACCCTCTCGTTTTATTTCTTAGGATGATCTTTTTCTACTCATTTTTGGATCTGTCACTAACTGTTAATGATTATATTATTGCTTTACCATGTTCCTTGGTCAATAAAGGCTGTGGGAGAGCCCTCTATCTAGAAGCTGGGCAAGGTGAAGCTCTGTTATTTGGAAGACCTCCAAGGAATAGCCTGAAGCCATGGAATGCAGCATACTTAACTCTGATGGCACTTCTTTATTTCCCTTTCTTTAATTTCCCCACTTGAATAATACTGATGAAAAACTTCAAGATGGTGCATAATGGTCTGGAGTCTTTCCACTTAAAGGATGGGGTCCTTAGCTTAGAAATAGCCACTGAATATTTAGACCTTTGCATGAATTGTGTTGATTTCAAGTGTTGTACCCTGACTGAAGTCTAATTAGGCTGTTATTCCTGTGTTGCTTTTTTGAAATTCCTGCTGTGTTTGTGGAGTCTGGAAGCTGGAAGTTTTTCCAGCTTGGTTAAACTGATGGTTAAAGCTGCTGAGCTCTCATTTCGTATGGAGTCGGGCTTCTCTGCAACACTTCAGAAGTTTTGGATCCTATTCTGGTGTACCAGGAAAAGAAATGGGAGATATTGCAGAGTCTCATTTCAGGTAACTTTTGCTATTGTCAGGGAAGAAATACTTGTTGCCTTTGCTGTGCAACTACGATGTCAATTTTATGGCTCAGTTGTAGGTAAGGAAAATTTAGATGAGGAAAACTAGAGTGATTAAGTGGAGGAGTTGTTAGAGGACCAAACAGTTCTTCATTTTGAAAAAGTGAATTAATTTGCTGCTTAGTGGGTGTGTGTTTGTAATATCAGTGAGCAGCTAGAGCTGATGCTTTTTATTTCAGCTTGTTACTTGCCAGCATGTGCTATTCCTGATACAGGGATTTAGTCTTAGTGTAATCTTAAAATTATTTGTCAGTGTTCCTCAGTCTAATAACACATCCAACCTCACGGTGAAACACAGAAGGAAGCTCCTGATATCTGAACCTGGATGAAGCCATGGCTGAGAGTTTGACTTGTATTTTGAACAACAGGAAGAATTTCTTCTCTGAAAGGGGGTGCTCAGGAGTCAGAACAATCTGCCCAGGGAGGTGGTGCAGTCCCGATCCCCAGAAACGTTCAAAAATGCCTGGACATGACATTTAGTGCTATGGTTTAGTTGACATGGTGGTGTTTGGTCAAAGACTGGACTTGATCTTGGAGGTCTTTTCCAACTTTAATGATTCCATGATTCTTAGTGTGTATTTAATCTCTCTCATCCAGCATGTCTGCAATATCCTGTGTTCCTTCTCCCACCTCTGACTTGCTCTTTCCTCCAAATGCCCTCCATCAGTTATGCTGTGATTCCAGCTTCTTCATGGCCTCTAGTTTTTAATATATATGTGGATAACGACTCGACTCTTACACCAGGTCTCTGACAATGGATTAATCTCATCTGTCGCAGCCCTGTGTTCTCAGCTGTGTTCTGGTTCCTCTGCCGGGACTCGATGCACAGCCCACAGGAATTTGGCTGGCTCCTGCAGCTGCCCCCTCCCGAATTCCCCCGCTGCGGCTGGGCAAACAGCCCCCTGCAGCCTTCAGGACTCCCCTGCAGTACTTCAGCACTTCAGCGGCTCCGGGCTGCTCTTTGGACAGACCAGGGATTACCTTGGGAACGCTGCGGGTTTCGCCTCTTCCCTTGCGCAGCTCCGCGCGCCGCCTGCAGGGGGCGCGGCCGCACCGGGAACGGCCCGCGCGGGCCCGGAGCAATCCCGGCGGCCGTGCAGCCCCGCGCAGGCGTGACCGCCGCGCTCGCCGGTGCCTCCCCGCTCTGCTGACGAGCTTAGCGCCTCGTCTGTGTCCCTCTTTGATTCTGGTTTTGGCAATACCAGCCCAGCCAGCTGAGCCTTTTGCAGAGAGCAAAGAGACAGGGTGAGAAAGGATTTCTCCCTTCTCTATCTCCCCCATGTTACAATAAAAATAAAATCCAAAGCTGCTTTTTTTTTTTTTTCCTTTTTTTTCGTTTTGGTTGCTGAAGTGCTAAAGCAGCTGCCCTCTACTAGTCAGGCTTTGCCAAAGGAATAGCTTTCACTAAAAGGAGGAGCCTCTTGGTGCTCATGGAAATTGTTTGATTAGATATAGTTAATTGAACAGGTTGAAAGTCTGACAATGTCCGGGGCAGTGCACCTGACCCCAAGCTTCATCCTTGTTATAGCAGAATGCACAGTGCAGGGAGGTCACAAATACCTGGCTTTTCAGCAAACATGTAAGGATCCAGCTCCAGAATTTTCCTGTAGATTCTGTGGAAGGAGCTCTTGGAATGAAAAAAAAGGGGAAAAAAAGAAAAAAAAAAAGGCTGGATTCTGTCCAAGCCCTTACTGCATTCAGGAATTGATTTTCATCCCTTCATCCAGCAAGGATCTGCACACCCTGAGAAGATTTTATCTGATTCCTCAGATCCTGGTGGTGACCAGCACTGAACTAATGCTGAAGGCTTCCTGTCCTTCTGTGTGCATCCAGACAAATGCTTTCTTCTCAGAAAGAGGAATCAATTGCAAGAAACTTGTATCTTTTAATTGATTCTGTTATCTGTGAACCAAAACCCCACACTTAGAGGTGTGAGTCGACGGACACAAAACCCCAGGATTGGTCTGAAGCATGTGCATGTGGATTTATCCCTGGTCCTTTTTAACAAGGTGGACTAAAGACGTGACTCCTTAAAAGAAACCATGGCAGAATACAGTCTTCCCCTGAAGTTTCATTAATGTTCCTGAGCCCCAAAGTACTTATTAGAGGCAATTTCTTGTTATACAGCAATCAACACTTAAGTGTTTGGCCTCAGGTAAAACTTGGGGGACTCCTATTCTAATGGCTTCTTGTTAACTACAGCTACTATCTAACTTAATGTAATATATGAGTGCTTATATTTGATAGCTATGTTGCTGCTGAAAATCAGGTGCTCTGTTCTTCAGTGGCTGCAGTCTGCTGTGAATTTTAGTGTTCCTTTAGTGTTGGTTTTAGTCTTTTAAACCTACAGAAGAGGATGGGGTAAAAACCACAAACAAACCCAAATAAAAAAACCAAAAAAATCCAGGAAAACCAAAAATCATGTCAAAACATGACCTGTCCCATAGAAGTTTTCAGAGTCTCAAGGGCCTGAAACCCACTGGGCTGTGCAGACCTTACCCTGCTCCCAGTATTTCTGCTTGAAGAATGAGGAATTCCTGCCTGCCAGGTTGGTAAGAGGCCTCCAAGTTCCACGAACAAAAGTGTTGCTTCTTAATCACTGAATAAAAAACCCAAATGGTCTCCCAAGGGGAATTTGAGATTTTGTTCTGGTTTGTGAAATGCTGAACAATGATGCCCTTGAGGAAATGTGTATCTTTTGTCAGTGTGCCATGTGTTTGAGACAAGCTGTCAATGTAATCCCAGTCCTGTCAGCTGTACTGACAGGGCACCTGCATTGCACAGGGCCTGGTGACATTGTGCTGTGATTACAGGGAGGTGTTTTACTGAAATGTTTGATCCCCAAAACAAGTTTATGTGTATAAATAAACCCCAGTCAGTTTCTCTGCAGCTTCTGTTGGGTGCAGGGAATTGCTGAATTGAGATTATTTATCTGTTTGCAGGTCGAAATCACCAGATTCTGTAACTGTTTTGGTTAGAAATGTCCTTTTGAAACCAGCTAGTCCAACCCCCTTTCTCAAGCAGATTCAATTAGAACAGATTGTCCAGCAGTGTGTCCAGTTGGGTTTTGAATGTTGGCACAGTTGTTTTATTTAATCAAGGTTTTCCTTGACTATAACTTTGAAGGTGTACTTTAAAATGTTTGTTTTATATAGGTTACGTAGATCTTATGTTACAATTCTTGATCTAAATATAACATCTCAGGACCTGAAGATGGATTAATAACGTTATTCAAAAAACAGTGCCAAATGTGCAGTGATCCCAAATGACCTGTAAGGAAATGTTTGTTGAGTGTTCCAATTTTTTGTTGCTGTTTTTAAGTATAAACACTGTCTGGAGAAATGCCAGGAATGTGACAATCTGTTATGAACATATCAAACCTATGAAGTACTGCAATCCAATCCTCTGTCAAGCTCTAGTTGAATTGCCTTGCAAAATTGCTTGTGTCCATTGGTTTATGGATGCTCTGTGCATATAGACAGAGCTTGTCATATATTAGCTTATCCAATGCAAACAAAAGACAGCTTGATTGTGATGAATGTCACCTGTAACCATTATCCTAGGCTAATCTACTGCTGAATTTGCCATTCACAGATGTGTGCAGTCCTTTTATATGTCACATTAAGCTGTATGCAGACCCACATCATAGCGACTCGTTCCAAGTCTGTCTCACGGAGAAAGCTTCTTTCTGTTAATAAGTGATGGTCTGTGATTTTTTTATTACTCTCAACACAAGGAGCTATAGACCTGTTAGCCTCTCACCAATTCTGCCAAAAGAATGGAACAGTTAATTTGGGCTTCTGTCAGCAAAGAGTCGCATTGTATAGGTAATACCAGTTATCTTGATGCTCAGCCTGTCAAACTAACCTGGTGCGTTTTTCTTTCTTTAGTTTTTTTTTCCGTTGGCAAGGGTACAAGTTTAGTATTTAATAGCTACCATGCAGAGTACAGTACCTTTTTTTGCCCCGAAAGCGTACAGTTTAGGATCACATGACATCTTAATTAAACATGTGCCTTTTAATTCTGTATGCCGCGTGCTGGAATGAGGCTCGTTCATTGACAGATGCCTGTACGCAGCAGGGAGACACTAATGAAAAGGGCCTTTATTGGTGTCTCCTGGTTTAGCTGGTTGTGCAGCATTGTTCAGCCTTTCTGTGTTGCTTGCCTAAGTGTGGCAGATGATGTGGTAGTAGACAGTCAGCAGGCTGGGTTAATGTTACAGGTCCGGTCTAAATAATCCAGCTAAATTTTTCCTGGAAAACTTGTTTTATTGAGACAAATGTAGTGCAGTATATGAGAAACCCCTTCATCCACAGGTACAGCCTCTTCTCCCTTGGAAAGCAGGTTGTCAAGGAAGATGAGTTGGGAGTGAGTGTAGGTAGACACATGTACTCTAAATGAAAAGCTAATGGGACTAATGTAATCTTTTGTTATAAAAGTTGAATTGAATAGCAGGGATTGTTGTAACGTACACAGGTCAGGCTGCTTAAATCTACAAGGATGCTGTGTCCAGTTGTGATGTTTTAATTCTAAGAGTAGTGTAGAAGTATAGAAAGCAGAGCACAGCCTTTTCCCAAGCCTGGAAGGTGAGCCTTGTGTTGTCATGTTACAGGAGATGAAGCTGCTGAAAGGAAGGTTGATAGGTGACTTGATAACTGGATATAGGGATTTAGCAGGACAACAGTGTGCGTTCAAAAGCTGAAATTGGAAGCTTGAGTGACTCAGTCATCAGAAAATGAATCCTGGCTTTGCAGGTCATTTAGCAGTGGGAGTACTTACTAGGAAAAAGGGTAGACTTTGACAAATTCGAGTTTTCAAAAGGTGAGAAAGGTGGGTGGAAAAGTACATGGTAAGCATGTGTATGTGCAGAAGTATCTGCAATCTCTAGATTTCACTACACTCTGCAACCTCAATTGTGTGAATTTGGGTAAGGGATGATTTGTATTTGCAGTTTGATTTTTCTGCTTCTTGAGGGTCTACGCCTTTACAAGCAAACAACCCTCAGAAATTCACCTGAGCCTTGAATTAGTCACCCAATATAGTAGGAGAAACTAGTTAGCAAAACTACAGGTAAAACAATCTACCAGTTGTTCTTCCTGTGCTCACACAGGAAAAAGCACGTTTTTTCCTAGTTGTTCAATCACTATGTCAGACTAGGTCTAGGGTAAAACTTCTGATACACAGGTATTCGCACTTCAGGCTGAATGGGAGCAGCCCTGCATACTACTAGACGCAGCCCTGTTGTGACCGTCATGTTTCAAGTAAGTACCTGTACTTAGGAAACTATGTGGTATTTTCCTGACAGTGCTCTTGTATGGTTAGAATTTCTTTTAATTTCCTGTGTTTGATCAGAGAGCGAGCTGGGCTAGATACACATTGTATGGAAAATCTAAATCTGAGATTTGAAGTTCTTGTCAGTCTTCTCTTTGCATTCTCCTGTGACTTGCATTTTGCAAATGTACCAAATGTGATGCAAAGATCATGTCTGTAAACAATCTATTACATATTTCTTACAAGCCCAGTTGAATGCTGATGCATGCTCACATATCTGCCATTCCTTTAATTCTGTTCTTAGGCATCATTTCTGTATAAGATTTCCCACATAGCCTGTTAATACCATCTGTTTTCCAGGTCTGTGTACACATTCTTCTTAGAGCAGATAAACATTTGCTGCTGAAGCTGCATATGACGCTCTTTTGCTGGAACAGGTACCAGAACCTGCAGTCTGGTAGAAGACTCTGATTTCTTAAGCTGTTGCCTGGGAATTTCTTTACATTTGTCACTTCTGAAGTGGGTCTTGCACTGTCTTAAAAATGATAATGAAAAATTATCAGAAGACTGTTTCTCCTGAAAGCACAACCCTTCAAGTATGTTTTCTGATCAGAAATGTGTGGCCATCAACTAACATAGCCTGGATCAAACCAATAGAAAGATCTTTGGCCTCCATATGCTGCATACAGTATTGCCATAAGGTTTGCTGATCTAAGTGTGTTGCTGGGAGGGGACTTAGAGCTGCAAAGTGCAGACATCAAATCAATCTGACAGAAAGCACGGTTCACACTGGTTATGTTTGTTTTATTTTTAGGCAAGAGTATATTCTAGTTGTGCAAATGCCCTTGCTTTTTTTTCTGGGTTTATGGCTTCTTTGGGTTTAAATAGACTACATAATCTCAGGGTTTGAAATTTTGCAAAAGCTCTTGAGGGATTCAGATTGTGATATTCAGGTGTTCTCTGATGTCCATTCAGAAAAGTAGTTCAATGAGTAGGCTTCCAGGAGATTTTACTTTTGTGTGTGAATTTTCTTTAACAAAAGCAGAAACAGTTACCTACTGAGGTCAGAGAATATTTTCCATAAAACTGTACAAGATTTTTTTCTTTTTTTTTTTCCTTTTGTTTTTTTTTTTTTTTTGTTATAAGGCTAAATCTTAAACTACTGCATGAATGGTTGAAAGAGAAACTGAATCATCTGAGTGTATTTTCCTGGGCCTTGTAATTTTTGCATCTGCACTGCTGCAGCATGGCACAGCTTTGCCTGAGCACAGCTTTCAGACTGGTGAAGGATCACATGGAGTATTCATGAGCAGTCTTCTCTCTGGGCTGTGAGTGAGGTGGAGCTTTGAGGCAATGGTCTGTGATACTGCAGTGAGGAATACATTCTTTGATTCATGTGCACCTGCAGACTGCAATTTCAACTCAGAATGTTGAACTGCATTGGTACCCACATTGCTCATCATCAGAGCTAATTCAGTGGAGCTGTCCCTGACTGCTTACAGTGATTAGAGATGTAGGTGATGGTTTCTAATCCTCTACAAGGACCAGTCACTGGAGGACAGTGTGGGCTTTATTTTGCCAATGAATTTCACAGCAACTGGCTGACAGTAGAGGAAGTATTGAGTCTTCTGTTTTGGGTACTGATTAATGTCCATTCAAAGCACTGCAAATTCAGGACCTAACTGGGATCTTCCAGCATTTTTTTGTCCTAGACTAAGTCTCTTTTTCCTTCTGTTTTGAGACTTTCTGTCCTTGTGTTGAACGATCTTCCTTTTCTGTAGTGGAAACCTTTAGAAGTGTAGGAGCGACAGTTCTCTCAGTGTATCCAGCTCCTGAAAGGCACTGCCTGGCTTGGATGACTCTGTCCCTAACCTGGGGTTGGAGCATGCACAGTCTCTTGCAATGGCTCTTTGAGTGGATCTGTTGAGTGGTTGCAGACTGAAATGCTTTGAAGGTTCTAACATTTACAAGTTTACATTGATCTTCATGAAGATAATATGTTGGCACAAAGGGTGGTATTTTTCTTCTTCCCAACAGATACTTAATTCTTTTAACTGAACTGCCAGTATTTTCCTCAATCTTGTATTGAAAATCATTGAAATTCTGAAATGATAATTAGGCCTAAAAAAACAGTCTGATAGAAAATAACTAACATGGAAATTTTCAGCCCTAGTGGTTGAGGTTCAGCAACACTTGATGATTATGAAAGGTGTCAAGCAGCTATAATCATAGTCATCAACACCTGTGCTGTATGTGTGTACCAAAACATGTATTTGGTCTCCTTTGTAAGGAATATATGTAATGGCTCATTGTTACAGGTCTCTGTATTTGGCTGTGTTACACGTTTCTGTAAAGGGAATGTGTGTTTAGAGGGACTGTTGCTATTCTGTGGATCAAGTGTATACTTTTATGGAAGCTTTATTTTTCTTCTCATATTGCTTTATTTACCAGTGAATTTTTCAAACTAGAAATACACTGTCATTCCTTATATAGAAAATAATTAGCAGTAGTTTTTGTTTCTTATGCATAATGTGTTGTATATGCAGTTTCTGTGTGTAATGATTTTCATGGATTCTCTCTGAAAGCTAAGTATAGATGGCTTTCAAATCTGTTCTATATGCATCTTTAAAGCAGTGATGTAGCTGTAGTTATGAGCATGGTACATCAGACTGAAGATGGATCTAGCCTAGAATCCTCTCTTTGTCCAAAGGTAATGCTTAGGAAGGAGTGTGAATACAGGAAGAGTGTATTTCCTCCTAATACCTTCCTGCCTTCCAACAGAGTGGTGTTCACAGTCTTGCACAGTGTAGCATAACTCGTGTTTGAGCAGCCTCTCTTTGAGCATATAGCCCAAATCTATGTGGTAATATGTATGAGTAAAGGACATGGAATCTGAAAGCTGACATTTCCTGATTTCTGAGATCTGAGCAGTGCAGGTTTAACATTGACTTCGCGTGTGCTGGTGGTGATGTGGTGATGTGTTTTGTACTATACTAAAAGAATATTTAAAGATGCAAGGGAGTAATAAGAGTATTTAAAAACCCCTCAAACAAAACACAAAAACAAACAAAAACCCACCAGGCTGATGAATTAGAAAACTCTGTGTCCCTTGATATTGTTGTTTTCATTGCTATTTCATTGGTATTTTAGTTAAAAAACTTATTTTCTGGATTAGTTGATGGCACAAATACTCTTATGTCCAGAAAATGCCCCGAATGAGCAGAAAATGCAGCCAAAATACTCTTGTGAGTTTCTTTCACTTTTCATACATAATCCAAGTTAGTGGTATTTGATTCATACAATAGTTTTCGTTTTAAGAGTCCTTTAAATGTCATCCCATAAGGATCCCAAAAGTCCAAACCCCCTGCCATGGCCAGGGACCTTCAAATAGATCAGGTTGCTCCAAGCCCTGTCCAGCCTTGACCTTGAATATTTCCAGGAATGTGACATATACAGCATCTCTGGGCAACCCGTTCCACTGTTTCACCACCCTCACTGTAAAAATGTTTTCATTACATCTAGTCTGAATCTATTCTCTTTCAGGTTAAAAAACAGGCCTTGCTAAAAAGTTTGACCCCGTTTTTCTTATAGGCTCCCTTTAAGTACTGAAAGGCAGCAGTAAGGTCTCGCTGGAGCCTTCTCTTCTACAGGCTGAACAACCACAGATTGAGATATTTCTGTCAACATTGATGGAAGTTAGCTTTGAAGAACTTGCAGTATTTACTTACAGATCCCTACTGCTGCAATACAGTTCTGACCTTCAGAGACACCACTTCTGAAGAGCTCACAGAGCCTTTTTATTTTGTTGAATTTGATGAATGATGCCTGGCTTTCATTTCCCTGACAGACTGTTTATTTTCACCAGGTGTGCTTCAGGGCTGACTCTCTGTTTGTTTGTTTTTCTCCTTTATTAGAGAGATAGTTGTCAGTAAAATAACAATTACAGTATCTGAGCATTTATTGCTTGTTTTGGAATGCCAGATGTCAGGATACATCTTAGAGAAAAAAGATGGAAACTTTATCTCTTTTTAGTCATAGTAGTCCTGAACATATAAGGCAAAGTAGAATATGGTTTTTTTACCTTCCATCTGAGTGAATCCTTCAGTAGTAAGCAACTATTTGCATACTCTTTATGTAAGCAAGCTCTGGTTAAACAGCATCCACTAAATCTTGTGCAGTCTATTGCTGACTTGCAAGAATTGCTGGGAACTGTTACACCAATATGATCATCCATCTGGCGGAAAAACGCTGTAAACTGCAGTGCCTCTAACAATTTTGTATAGCAAAGGCTTTAATGTGCAGGATCCATTCTGTACCGCAATGAATTACCCACAGTAAAAGAATAGTATAAACAGTTGTAGTCTGAAACACTCTCTTGTACAAACCTGTAGTTATAATTGGTAGTAAGAGACTGTGGAAAGCAGTACGTTCTGATGCAATCTCTCAAAAATATATCAAAATGATTAAAGAGATTTCCCAAAGAATTTGAGGACTTGCAAATTCTACACTGATATGTGATTTTAAAAAAAACAAACATGCAGCTTGCTCGTTTTCAATAATTAGTGGCTTTCTTGAGTGCAGAAAAGTGAAGTTGCCTAATTTGACCTTGAACCAAAATCATAGCTGGAATGCTGAACTAGTTTTATGTTAGCCACAGTGACAAGTCATGTAATTGTCCTCTGTTGGTGGTTATTGAGAAGTCCTTTAAACTGATTGCAACTGCAGTGGCCCACTATGGACAGCATATTAGTGTAACTCAACTTCAAATTGTTTTGCACTAACAAGCCCTGTGACTAAACTTTGTGTGTCATCTGGTTGTCAAGCCACATTGGAAGTGGATTAACTTCTACGTGGGTTGGATTTGCCCTCCACAAAGTAGGTGTGGATGCCCCTGTGTTCTCTTGAAATTCTTGCAAGCATACTAAGTGTTCTAAGTAGTTCCTTGTAAGTCATACAGCCAGTAATGCAGTAGCTCAGTACAGAATGATGTGTTCTCTCCTGCTCCAGGGGCATCAAGGCAGGATTTCAATCTCCAGTTTTAAATATTGGTGTGCAACTGTGACCATCCCATGCAATTCAGGTTTGTGGGGAGATCACATACCTTTGTCCTGACTGGTCTCCAATCATGCCTCAGTATGCCACTGTATTGTGGTCATGTACTGGAAATGCTCAGTATAACTGACCCCTGGAGAGGGGAGCTTTATCTTTGCTGGGTGTCAGGCAGAAGTTTAACAGAGCTATAAAGTCAGGAGTCAGGCAGGTTCCAAGGAAGGAGGCAGCCAGGGCTCTCTGCCTTTGTCGAATGGAATAGCTGTGGTCACACTATGTTGACTATTGCCTCTCAACAATACAATGAGGGGTGTGATGCTGGAACTTAAAAATCTTCTACATCTCTTGTTAGAGGTGCCTTTTTGCTTTCAAACCTTGTGGTGATGTGAATATCTCTTACCCAAAACCATGTGCTACTGAAGCATATGGAGTCATGGAAACCTTCAGTGAGCCCAAGTCAGAACAAGAAAAACCTGGACTGTAGCTCTGGACCTCAACCAATGCTGTTTCCAATTCCTTTAAGCATTTAAGACTAGGTTAGAAAGAGAACTTAATGGAAGGAGAAATGTACTGACAGCCTTCCTGCCACATCACTGCTGGACTGAATGTAGCATTTAGAGGTGATGCAAATTCTTTATTCTTCTTTTAGGGTGACAAGAAAGCTCAGAAAAGTTATACTTGTCTTTCCACTGTGTGGAAAGGGTTTTTACCACAATCCAAAAATAATAATAAAGGTTAAAAAATAACAGTATTACCCGATTGAAAGATTCTTAAGAAAGGCACTGGAGACAGCTCATTTTTTCATTGTAGAATCAGTGTGAGAAGATAGAAATGTAACTGATAGAGAAATAATTTAGCCTCCTTAAGCAAATGCTCTTCTAGCTTTGGACAGCCTTAGGACTCTGCAATAAAAATGCTTTAATGTGAACAACCATTGAGGTTTTATTATTAAAAATAATAAATAATATCCTGACATGTCATTGTATTTGTCATTTGATGGTTTTATACTCCTCTTTTTCTGTTTTGAGGCACAACTGTCATAATATCCAAGCAGGCCCTATAACAAATAGAGAACAAGAATTATGTGAAAATAACTTCATACATAACAGTTCATTAAAATTGAAGCTGTACAGTATGAATGAGACTGTGAATGCCTCAGTTATGAGTAACACTTTGAATAAGTTCACACTCAGGTAGGTAAGTGTTGTCCTGGTTTTATGTGGGATAAAGTTTTTTTTTTTCTTTTTAGTAACTGGTACGTTGCTGTGATTGGGTTTCAGCATGAGGGTCATGTTGTAACACACTGATATTTTGGTTGTTGCCTAGCAATGCTTGCCCCAGCTCATGGACTTTCGAGCATCTCAAGCTCTGTCCCTGAGGATCTGTACAAGAAGATGGGAGGGAGCATGGCCAGGACAGTCATGAACTGGCTGTAGGAATATTTCATAACATAAAACATCATGCCCAGTATATAAACTGGGGAAATAGCCCAGCAGGGGCCAGTGCCTGCTTGGGAATGAGGTGGGTGTTGGTCAGTGAGTGGTGAGCAACTGTACTGAGCATCACCTCTTTTCCTGGGTTTTATTTTTTTCCTGTTACAATTATTATCATCAGTAGTAGTAGTAGTATATTTTTCTATCATTAGTATTATTATATTTTACTTTGTTTCAATTATTAAACTGTTCTTGTTTCAACCTACAAGGCTTTTTCCTTCCCTCGTTCTCCTCACCATCCTACGGCTGCGTGGGAGCTGTGGAGCTCAGCTGGTGCTGAGCTGCCAGCTGGGGTTAAGCCACGACAATGTATATGGAGCAACATTTTACTTTATCACGCAAGGAAAATTTCTTCTTTAAGAGCATGGATTTCCCATTAACCCCTCTGGAATTTGAAATAGGAGTCTCTCTCTTTTTAAAATCACCTAATTTCATAGTGGCTGTTTCTTGTAACTGAGATGATCTGATACTGCATGTTGAGGTGCAGGTCTTTCTTGCCCTCAGAAAACTCTTGATTATGTTGCAGAAGTCAGTCATAGCAAGAAACATTTCTATGTTAAGAGCCTGGTTAGCTGCTCTCTAAAAATCCATTTTCCCTGATTGTTCTAGGACTTCTTAAGGCAGACTTGAATTGATTCTCTTTTCTGGACAAGGTTTCAGTGAAGGGTTTTGCAAACTTGGGGAGCGCATTGAATGCCTGGCAGTCCCAAAATGCTGCAAGTCCAGACTCATTTCAGGAGATGCTCCTCTCTCTGTAGATGTAAATGTTCTTGTCAGCATGTCTGTGGGTGTAAGTCAAGACCTTTCTAAAGTCCTGGCATTGTGGTATTTTTTAACCTCTTTCATCATTTCTCCAGGTAAACTTTTAGCAGTGGTCAAAGTGGTCCTTTAAAGGTTGATGAAAATATCTGTGGTGAATCTAAAAACTTAGAGTGGGAAGTAGCAGTGTTTCTTATTATCAGCTTTGTACCATTTGGGAACACTGACAGAACAAACCATTAGGAGCTGTCTTTGTATTGACCACTTTTGTGATAGCAGAGTAGTTTTCTTGTCTCTTACAGCAGTTCTGTAGCAGCTCTGCTGCTACTCCAAACTCTGTAACAGCAGGAGGCTCTTGGCTAGCAAAGAGGAGGTGTTTTCCAGTACTGGGGAAGTTACTCTGCACAAGGTGTTGAGTCTGCAGAGTTGTAGGAAGGTGATTTACTTTGATCATATAGTGCTTATCGCAAGTCTGGAATGATATCCCATTAATTACTGTGCTTAGGTAAAGACCAAAACCTGGTGACTGTCTCTAAAAGTAACAGCTTTTTATCAGTCTTCCTTTCTCAGATCTTTTATTGCCCTTGCTGTAAAGCTGTTCCTGTGGAGACTGTGCCAGTGGTCTTAATTGTGCTTGTGGGTGGGGGGAGACCGATTGCATTTTTTCCATGTGTCCTGACAGTGCTTGAGAAACAGTACTGGCTTAGAGGTCAGGATTGCAGAAGACATTAAAGGTGTTCCAAGAATTACAAGTGAACTGACACAGGCATATCCTACATCTATAATTAATGGTCCCTGTGAATCAGGCAGAATATATGTATAAAAATCCTTGACAGCTCTTCTGACTTGTGCAATGTGATATGCAGCATATTGCCCTTCAGAAGTAATCCAAAATTGGACTTGACATTACTGCTTTTTGGGCTCTTTTTCACACCTTGTCTCTTACAGGACTTCGCAGAAGCAGCATTCCTTGAAGAAATGTGTTGCTTTCCTCAAACACAGTATCCCAGTCATTTACACCTCTTCTCTTTCTCCTTCTCATTTCCTGTATTTGAAAATGTTGGAACAGCTTTCTTACAAGTAAGACTGGAGACAAGGCCTAAAGCCAACAGAATCCTTAAAATGCCTAGAAGTGAAATTTAAATCTAAATAAAATTTCCATAGTCATTAAAAACTTAACCAGACATCTCTTTCCCATTGCTTTTCATAATTTTCACTGTTGAGAGAACCAAGTAATTTAAAAGCTTAGAGCAAGTAAGAAACACCAGAGGAAATCCTTTCCAGCTTCTCTGGCTTGTGCCAGTGGACATATAGAATTTATGAGGAAGGAAATAATTTTGTCTCTCCTCTGACTCTCTGATTTCTGAGAAACCAACTTCTGCTTTTAGTTTTCAGGAAGAGTGAATGAGTTCTGGAAGTCTTCTTGTCTTTTAAGATTGAGCAAACCCTTCTGCAGCAGATGTTAGCTACTATATGCTCTACTATGTTAGTAGAGCTGGTTGGGTTTTGCCAAGAGAACTTCTGGCTCCATAATGTTGCCATGTTGATGTCAGTGATGTTTCCTCAAACATCATCTGACACTGAGGCTAGTTAGTAAGGAGTTATGAGAACTTGTGCCCATGCTGCTAGTGGTTCTTAATCCAAAGGACACGATGACTGTGATCATGCCATCTGTGGGAAACAGCCCCCAATCTCTGCTCATTCCTGAATTACATGTGGAAGTTTCTGAGGAACTGTTAAGTGGCCCAGACCAGTATCATGTAATGAAATCTCGGGTGATTTGACAGTACAAACAACTGATTTCCAGCAGCTGGATGTCGGTGGCACTGGTTAATTTAATGGAGTGGACAGCAGCAGAGAATGGATGTCCTTTGTACCTGATGCAGTCCTCTTTTCAGAATGTATGACATCAGATGAGCTTCAAAGGGCTGAAAAATCCCCCATTAGAAGCCTAATAGCCAACATCGTTCTGCCTTTGTAATCTTGCTACTTACAGTATTTTCTTTAGAGAAATCAAATGTCTGGATGCTGCTGCTGCTGAGGGTTACTGCAGGTCTTGTACACTTGTATCTAAATTTTGAGGGAGGTTCCATGTAGGTAGGTGTTTTTGCACCTGACTCCTTGGTTTGCACATTTCAATTGAATACATCCATATACAAATTATGTAAGACTCTTGTATTCAGTACCTGCTAATTGTGACCTTGCAAACTCTGTTGAAGTTCAGGCAGCCTGGTTTGCAGCTCTCTATCTTTGTGGAATAGAATTGTAGTCACTGTGGTTAGAAGTCACCTCTAGAGGTCATCTTGTCCAACCTCCTGCTCAAAGCAGGGCCCACTAGATCAGCTTATCCAGGGCTGTGTCCTGCCAGTTGAATCTCCAAGAATGGAAACTCAGCAACTTTTCTGAACATTTTTTCCAGTCTTTAAGCACACTCAAAAAAAAGTTATTTACATTTAAGTGGAATTTCCTGTGTTTCAGTTTGTGGCCATTGTCTCTTTATTCCTTCTGTCAGGTGTTTACACATGTTGGAAAGCTCCCCCTGAGCCTTCTCTTCTCCTGGCTGAGCAATCTCAACTCTCACAGCCTTTCCTTATCTTACAGATGCCCCAGTCTGTTAAACATCTTTGTGGTCCTTTGCTGGACTTGCTTCGGTATGTCTATGTCTCTCTTGTACTGGAGATTTCAGAACAGGACACAGTATTCCAGATGTGGCCTCACCAGGGTCAAGTAGAAGCAAAGGATCACCTCCTTTGACCTGCAGGAAATGCAGCCCAGGAAACTGCTGACCTTCTTTGCTGAAAGGGCACATTGCTGGCTTACATTCAGCTTGGTGTTCACCAGGATCCCAGGTCTTTTCTTGCTCACTGAATAACAAAAATGTTTCTTACACTTTTATTAACAGATCTTATGTGATCTCATCCTTATTGTTTAAGTAGAACGTGGCTGCTGGGAGCAGATACAAGGTCTTGAGGCCATGACTGGGAGTGCCCATGTCTGTATATTGCAGGAAGTACCGTGGCTTTTCCATCTTCAAAGGTCATCAGAAAATTGCTTGGGAGCAGACTGGAAATAACTTGATTTAGATCAGCTTCCTATGCAGCTGTGCTGAAGAATTTGTAATTGATACTTCAATCTATAGACAGCTGTGATCCTACTTACCATCCAGCTGATTTAATTCAGGGATATTGACAGGAATTCATAGTGTCAGTGCTCGCATATGGCTTAACCAGGGAAGCTTTGCAGTCTGAGAAAACTGGAGAAAAGAATTTGTTCCAGTGGAAAGAAAACAGAAAAAATCTGGTGAGAAAAAACCAAGAAAAATGTGTATGACAAAGATGACTCAAAGGAGACCATTACAAAAAAATACAAGTGAATTGAGTGAAGAGTATGTACATATCTGGATATTTGATTTAGAATTTTAATTTTACACTGGAAGATGAAGTAAATAACTTTTTAGTATCTGTGGTCACTTGCTTTGGTTTGTACTGCCACTGTTCAGCTGTTGCTATGTGAATATTGTTACTTGCTGGAGTTTCATAAGACATGTTTGTACAACCCAGGAAAGAGAGTTAAGCCTAAGTACTTATTTATCACATGGAAACAAGAAATTGTGTTTTGTGCATAACCAAAATCACATTGGGAACTAACCTTAAAATGATTTGGCCTTTGTGTTGAAGACTGAGTGCAAGCTAATGAATAGAGATGAAGATAAACAATTTTGTACTTGACTGAGGATTCAATTTGTGGCTCAGTGTTAGTACTCAGAAAAGTTTTGTGGTTTAGAAAAGTTTTGCCAGGCTGGAAATGTTTTCCTTCTCTGTGTTTTTTGTATGCATGTGTGTAAACCAGTTGAAAAATGATTTTGCATATTTGTGTCTGAGCTCTGATATGAGTGAAAGCATCTTCATTCAACCTGTCAGAATAGTCCCTCTTTGCATCAGTGAAGTGTCTCGCCCTGCACTTAACCAGTGTGTCACTGGTTCCTAATGCATGTTCTGTGAGTAAAAGCACTGTGCTTAAACAGTGACATCTGCCCTTTGGCTCTGCTGGATGGTTAGTCTGCAGTATTACTGTAGGAAATTTCCGTGAGGATAGCTTCCAGTCTTCCTCTCTTTAAATTATTACAGGCAAATTGTCAATAAGGGTTATAATATGTTCACTAGCCACGGTTGTTGCTTTTTCTCTAATCTGATTTTATTGGTTTATTAGTGTTTGTTCAACTCAGTGCCTCTTTAAAGAAAGACTTAAAGGTGCATCATGTCATGCATTCAAATGTATCCTCTCCATATACTCTTTCTTAAAAACAAGGTGTAACTGAAGATTCATACATAATACAGTGATTTAATGTTTGCTGTTCTCTCTGAAAGAAAAAAAGTCATTTATAGTAGAAAGAAAACCCACTGAAGCTATCAGAAAGACAATATAATATAAAGCAAAAATCACCCCGTATTTCCTGAGGTTTGGGAGTTTACTGATACTTTTTTTTATTTATATAAATTTCCTTTTCTTCCTTTTAGTGTTTCCCACACTTTTTTCCCAAGGCCTCTTAGAATGTTAGATCTCATCCAGAGATAAAGAGCCCTCCTATACTGCTGCCTCCCTCTTGTGCAGACCCCAATAACTTTAACTCCTCTGAATAGTCTCTTCAAAAACCTCCATTTCAAGACCATAAGGACGTGGGAATCATCCATTTCACTGCTAGGTGGCTCTGACTGTGAATTAGTCTCATCATTTAATGAGTGCCTCATTTTAATGAGTTTGATTTACCTTGCAGCACTTCTTTTTTGTTTTGACCCTTCCTGCTAAATCAAATCACATTTATTCTGCCATTTTTAAATGTTGGTGAGATTCCTCTCACAAGCAGCTCTAAGTTTGCTATAGTCACTGGAAGCCATCCACTGACCTTAGGCTCAGCTGTAGCTAAAATTAGCCAGCTCTGGTTTTGTTAATTAGTTGCTAAATTTCAAGCTTTTGGAGAATGAGAGAGTATTTTATCCCAAACCGTTTTTTAGACATCTGCTGCTGAACAGCCAGAGTGAGTGACACACACAGATCCCATTATGCCTAACTCAGGACCTAGGTGTGATGCTCTGGATTGAAAAGTGAACTCCTAAATTATCATCCAGAACAGTCCCTTGTGTGGTTTCTGAAAAAGCCTGGAGGCACCTGAGCATCCTATTTACCTTTTTATTTTAGCCATGATTTACCTCAGTGCCTGCAGTCGATTCTTTATGTGTGCCCAAAATGGTCCCAATGTGAGCAGAAAAGCAGAAAGGAAAATAAGTCTGGTTTCCCCTTCAGGCTGATGGCTTTCAAATCCTGCCTCCAAACTATGCACCTGCCTGGGCAGTTGGCCCTTTCCCTAGCATGTAGGAAGGGGAGGGCTGGAGTGGGTTCTCTGTGGCTGGTCTTGGAAAGCGGCTGGAAGTTGACAGAGGTTGGAGCTCTTGCACCCTGCAAACAGATTCCCAAGTGCACCACAGCAAGGTCAGTGCAGCCCCACCTCGGCAGAACTGGGGCCAGCCCCCTGGCCTGGAGCAGGAACTGGAGCACGTTCCACTGGTAGTTTGAAGATGGGCTGTCTGCCTCTTTTTGGGAGAGCTCCTAGCTATAGCACTTAGGTTTATAAAAAAGGTCACACAACATTTTCCTGCACTTTGTAGTGGAAAATGAGATTTTATTTTTGCTTGGGAGAATGAGGCCCAAAGCTAGGGCCAGGGGCTGGGCTGCACATTACATTTGGGCCACAGTGGGCTGCAGCCTCTGGTAAGGCTCCTGCACATTAGTGTTGTATCATTATTATTAATATTGTTATTATTGTTGAGCAAAATACTTGTGGTACAGAGGACAGAATTTAAAAAAATAAGGTCAGGATTATGTTGTAGGGATGAGTTGCATAAAAACTGGGTACAATAATTTGTTGCTTAGGTGCCTGGTTTTTTTTCTGATCCAAAATGACTGTTGTCTCACAGTGTTCTACAGGTCAAGTGTAATTATTAAATTGGAGGAATAAACCAGCAGAATAAAATCCTTATGTCCTGATTCTCCTCATAGCTACAGTAATAAAGGCTGGAAGAAATGCAAAGGAGTTATGCAAAGTTTAGAGTACTACTGGGCCAGCAATGCAGCAACAGATCAGTGCCTGTGTCTGTAGGACTGTGCATATAATCGAGTAGAGGTAACTTCTACAACAGGAAAATTATCTTTCTCTAGGTTATAAAATGGGCAGCATAGGCAGCAAGTTCATGGCCCATCAGAGGTGGTGTGTGCAGCTTGACGGGTGCTAGGCTTCTAATTAAGAGCCCCCGGAGAGAAATGCTAGAGCAAGACATTCATCTGGAGAGATGTGGCTGGTTCTTCCAGGTGAGGAGAGTCAAAGCAGTCTACAGTGCTTAACCTATGAGCATGTTGCTTTTAATTTTCCATTTGTATTAGTATGAATGATTAACTTCATGAATATTAACACAAAACCTTTCTCAATTTTATTTTTTATTAAAGAAATGAAGGATGAAGCTGGTATGGTTATGGAAGAAAGCATCACTGAAAGCTGCTTGGAGATAACAATGTGGAACATGAGGGAGCTAGGGATACAGACTGGGAAGTGTTTTAATAGTGTATGTACCTCAGCATTGGGATATAAAAGTTTATTTTAATATTTAATAAAATTTTAATTTTCCTCTTTTTCTTTTAAACAAAGCACTGATTTGAAAATCTTATTAAAAAATGTAAGTTCTCAAATTCTGGTGTGCTGGAGCTTTGATGGCCCACAGACCTTCTGCAGTGCAGTACAGTAAGCTGTCTGCTCACATTATGTCGGTCCTCCTTGCTTCCCACAAGTTTGGCATTAAAAGAAACTCAGGAAATGAATTAAACATGTTTCGAATACTTCTTCTTTGTGTAGGTTTTTGCCTAAATGCTGTATGGCAGTTAGAGTAATGAGGAAGAAGAAGGGATGGCTTTCCTCAGCAAAGTGAGTCAGATGGCCCCCAAGATCTCCTTCCAAGGCGTGACTGTGGTGGGTTGATCTTCACTTGACACCGGGTGCCCCCAAGCCTCTCTGTCACTCCTCAGCAAAGCGGAGGAAGCAAATAAGATGAAAAAAACCTCGTAGGCTGAGATACAGGCAGTTTACTAAAATAAAATGGGATGCTCAAGCAGAGGAAAAACTCCTAAGACTTTATTCTCTACTTCCCATCAAGAAGTGATGTCTGGGAAGCAGGACTTCAGCACATGTAGTGGTTTCTCTGGAAGGCAAACATTGTAAAATAAATAATGTCCTCCCTTCCTGTTTCTTAGCTTTTATATCTCAGTGTATATTGTGTGGTATGGAATATCACTTTGCTCAGTTTGTGTCAGCTGTCCTGGTTATGTCCTCTCCCAAGATTTTGCACATCCCAAGCCTGTTGGTGTGGGGACAAATGTTGGAAAGGCAGCCTGGATGCTGTGGGAGCACTGCTCAGCAGTAGCCAAAACCTGTGTGTTCTCAGTGGCTTCCCAGCTACCTCTACAAAGCACAGGCTCTGAGGGCTGCTGAGGAGAAAATGAGCTCTGCCTCAGCCAGACCCAATGCTTGAAAACAATGGAAGATTTTGCTTATAAATATCTTCTGTGTGATTTCAAGGATTTCCCAGTTCCACTTGGGTTGGTCACTTCAAGGATGAGTGTTGGGGTCTTCTGCTATGCGTGTGTGTATGGTTATTTTTCTTGTGGAAATAAATGATCCCTTTTTTCTGCAAGAAATATGGTTTTTGTAAGGTCCACCATTAGGAGTTACGGAAAAGGTTCTTGTTTGAGTTTGCTTTAAAGACTTCAGTCAAGTCTAATGCTTTCTAAATTGTCTTTCCCTTTTCTAATCTGTTCTGTGTAGAAGCTGTACTTTATAATATTTGAATGTATGTTTACTCCTGAATAAATTAACAAGACTCTTGCCAGCAAGTATGATCTAATTTGATTTTCTTTTTCAAATTAATAAAGAAATGGGATATATAATGCATAATGTGTTGCACAGGGAGCAACATTATGTTAACTAGGAATTGAAGAACTGCATGTCCTGCTGATGGTGAAGAAAATAAAGATGTTGACAGATTCACTCACTCCATCATGAACAGGAGAGACCTTGAGGATGTTTATTTGAATAGGGGGACCATAAATCTAGCACACAGGTACCAACAAACAATAGTCCTGGGGTTTTTTCTTAAAAAATATGATGTGCAATAAAGGTCATTATTACACGTCTGTATTACCTTTATATATAGCTGTAGTTAATATGTAATTTTGTATGTCCGGGAAGTAGGTTGGCAGATGTATATACAACAAACAATGTGGATTTATAGACTGCCTGCTAAAGGTTTACATTTATCCTTAATTTACTTTGTGGATCCTATTGGGTCCTTCCTGAGAGCACTAAAAATGGTTGTCTCATATTTTACAGTATGCTTGAAAAGTGCTGTAATATGATTTGTGCCTGAATTTATATTTCAGAAGGGAATTCAAGTTATTACTATTTCTTCCTATTAAAATCATCAGGTGCTGAATATGTTCATCTGAAAAACATGACCATCTAACAGTCTTTTACTCAAGACTTGTAAGAAATCAATATAGTTCCCATCAGTACAGTAAATTACCAACTGAACCCCTTCCAGTAATCATGATACACAATCTCTCATTAACCCCTTCCCTTCTCTGTATTGAGATTTGTATTTTAATACTGTCTTAGAATAAAAATATTTATGAATGTAAATAATTAGACACTAAAGTAATTAATTCAAAATTTTATGACTAAGGCTCTTATGTATCTGTAGCAACTCTGTTTCATACTTTTATTGATGATCTGGACAAAAGGATTGAGGGCATTCTCAGTAAGGTTGCAGACAGCACCAAGATGGGTGGGAGTGCTGATCTCCTGGAGGACAGGAAGGCTCTGCAAAGAGATCTGGACAGGCTGGATTGATGGTCCAAGCCCAAATGTATGGTTCAAGACGGCAAAGTGCCAGGTCCTGCATGTGGGTCACAACAACCCTACCACCAAAGGTTTATATTGGATATTAGGAAAAATTTCTTCCCAAAAAGGTTTGTCAAGCACTGGAATAGGCTGCCTGGGGAAGTGGTGGAGTCCCCATCCCTGGAGGTGTTTAAAAGGCACGTGTCTCTGCCTCTTAGGGCATGGTTTAGTGCTGTGTTAATCGTTGATCTGCGAGGTCTTTTCCAGTGATGTAAGGATGCGTGGTGCTCCCACACAAAGGATGCAGTTAAATACTTCCTTGGAAATGTGTGAGTAAGTCAAGGAGCAGGAATTGCTTGCTTTATCTATGGGAGGAGTTGGGAGTCAGAAGTCACTCCTGAGAGGGATTTTTGTCTTCAGCATTAATTTTCAAGGTTCCTGGACTCTTTTGAGTTACTTGGCTGGAAGTATCTACCAGGGACAAAAAAGCATAATTTTAAATTGCAGTTCCTAAATTGAATATTCCAGATCCATGCTCTATTAACTCACTATCTTTCAGTATTTTCACATGACTTCACCATTACTGTAGGTTCTTTGGTTTTGTTCAATAGCATAAATCCAACATGGCTATGGACGTGCTTGAGCCTCTGTAAGGGGCATAGGAGCCTCAAAGATAGTGGTCTGGGGAGAAGCAGCTGGGAGTATCTAGCTGTTATACATCCTTGGGAAGAGCCAAGGAGAACTGAGTGTTAGAAAGAAATCTCCTTACTTGAAATTTCAGAGACCATTGTTGAACGGGAGATACGTAGCTCAAAGGACTGTATCAGAATTAAGAGAATAGAAAATGACAGTGGTATATGATGGAATATAGAGGAAATTGGGAAAGGCAGCACTCAGGTGAGAGGAAGTTACACCAAAGTAATCTGAGTTTAATAGCTTCACAGATGTAACACTGATATCTTAATAAGTTTGTCAGAAATAAACTTAGAAACAAAGCCATGTTTTGTTTGTTACTAGTTTCATATTTGATAATGCAGCTAAGTTAAAGATTCTGTTGAGTTACTTTTCTTTCATATTCTGTTGATGCTTGTGGTTCAGAAGTGTGGAGGAAGGACAGGATGGTGCAAGAATACTGTGACCTAAGAGGGCTTTTATGGAAATAAGCTTGTTTTACTGTAGATTTATTGGCAGACGTAAAATTAGTCATTGTTTCCCTCTTGTCAGAACTATAAAAAGACATGATGTTGAGACAAGGGAGGCAGATAATATTCAGAAAGTGCCTTTGTTTACATAGCTGCTGTTTGGAGTTTGATCAGACATTTATTGACCAGTATGATAGCGTTTTCTTTGAGAAACTGTATTATAGAGCAGGTCTTATCCAGATCCAACAAATAATGAATAAGAAAAAGACAGAGAATCATCTTTGATGGTGCTAACAAATAAAAGCCTGTCCAAAGCTAATTTGGTACATGAGTAGATTGATACATGAGCCTTCCTGTGCTTCTTCTCACTGGAGACATACTGGAGTCATAGGCTTCTTCCATTCATTTTGTTGCCAGAAGGTAATTTCTATGGCCTCATGGAGGTTTACTGCTTTTGTTAACAGGATGAGAAAGCAAAAGAACGCTGGCTCAGATGTTGGAGAGCTTCCTCCGTTGGAGATGTTTAGTATTCTTAAAGGTTAAATAATCTTCTTTGCTCCTCCTGGTACCTATCATTCAAGACTGTTGTTTCTTCTTCTTTATTTCTGTACCAATATCTCTTGTGTTTCCTATCTATCTAAGCTGGTCCCCAGCTGAGATATGCTTATTGCATCAGAAGTACCAGGCAGGTGCCAATAGCAATTCTGGGAGCTAATCTCCTTTGCCTAGGCTGGCAGCTGCCCTTATGCTAGCAAATAGATTAGTAAGGTGTTTGCTACTATGGTAAGTCTGATGAAAAATCAATCCATTTTTACTTTTAAAGCAAATAATTCTTCCCTGATTACTCCCATATTAGATATCTGAAGGGGGACAAAGAGGATGGTAATGCGAGCTGCAGTTTACCAAGTCTTATGCAGTTTACATTAGTCTTAGGGCTAACATGATTAGTAAGACAAATGTCTTTTTTTTTTCTTGCAAGAAAAGCTGTAGATTTGCCACAGGGCCTTGATGACAAAGTGGCTGATGTGTCTGGTTGACTAGTGATGAGACAGGCATGAGAAGGAGAGATGGGCTCTTAAATTCTCACGGGAAAAGCAAAAAATGTAGGACTGTAGAAGGTGTGATAGATCATCCAGAAAAGCATCATGAAGTCATACCAAGTTTGCTCTGAAAATTGGATTGATTTCTGGTATGTGCTGTTTCTTTTAAAAGCTATTTGTGGACTCAGCATCCTCAATTTTATTCATATCCGTTTGTTCTCTTTTCAGATCAGTTCCCTAGTTTAATAGTTCTCTTTTCCCAGTGTTCATCTCCCTCCACTGCCATCATGAGGCCATTCTCATTCTGTAGGTGACTGTTTTTTCTCGCCTCCTCTCATAATTTTGCCATTCCTCACTATGAAATCATAGCTTCCTTCTGCCCATTCTTGTTTGCATTCTTTCTTGAGTATATGATGAGAGTTTTATACTTGTGTCTCACTAGCACCTGAACAATGATATTTATGTCTGTGACTCTGTCATGGAAATTTCTTATGTGATATGTCCAAGGAGGCTTTTTTTAAAGCACTGAAGTCGAGAGAAGCCAACAATCAGCCTGTATATGCAAGAGGAAAGCTGTGATCAGACTATTTCAAGTAAACAAAAAAGCACCACGTTTGAAAAACTAGATAAGCACACTATTATCCATTAACTAAGAACAAAATGGCATTTGCAGTATTTAAGTACAAACTTGAAAAATATTTCATCTTGCGTAATCTAGGGGCTTAGTGAATCTCATTTTCCTGTTTTTTCAGGTTTTGCTGGTAAGTAAATTGAACATCTTGTCTTGATAATCAGGTATACCTTTCATTTTGTACTCGGAAGACAAGGTCACCTCTCTTGGCCGTATTTCACACCATCATTTGTTCCCACTTGTGGTTTATCATTTTCATCAGCTTTAAATTACTCATACTTTTCTTCAGGGTTTTGTGTCAGATGGGCCTCTTACTAGCTATCTGCTCTTGTTTCTCTGTATTTCTTCAGTTCTTTGTGCATGTTTAATAAGCCCTTTCTTACCTGTCCTTTTGCCTGCATCACAAGTGTTCTTTCAAGGCTTCTTGCGAGGTATCCCTCCGTGTGTCTCTGAACTGGCAGTGGGGGGAAGAGCAGTAGGACATACCAGTGCATGGAGGTCTGAGCATTTCTGATTAGGTAGAGCAGTCTGTGCCGCTTTCCTTGCTCAAGGGCCAATGCCAGCCTCATTGGACCAATGCTTATACTCATGCTAATGTTCTGTGGCATGCGATGTTTCTCCCTCCATTCAAATTTTCATCTAGTCCCAGCTTGATCAAATGAGATCTGCAGCAGCTTAGTCATATTAAAAAGAATTAGGCCATCAATCTATTATTAAGCTGGAAAGTGTTTTATATTTTGTGTTTGCCCTCAGGGTGTCTCAGAACATTCCATGCCTGATCTGCCCTGAGTGTAAGAGGGCTAGGGTTTAGGTGCTAAAAGATGCATACAGATACTGAGGGAGTTGTGGAGTTTTGTTTAAAACATTTGGTTTCCAGCCTTGCACCTAGCGTGAGCCAAGGCCTAGGTGCTTGTCACTGGGACCTTTATGGTTCTGTTGGGTTAGGTGCTTTTGAAAAAAATATCTTGTTCTCCTCTAGGCAGGTATCTCCTACATCTAAGAGGTAGTGCCTGTTCTGTAGTGTTGGGAAATTTTCCTGCAATGGTAGTTAAGTTCATTCTGCTTGTGTCTGAGCAAAGATCAGTGTATGCTTTTAGAAAATGTTGCTTTTGTCATGGTCTGCTTTTGATAATATATCTGGACTCTCTGAAAATTAAAAATCTACCCCCAGTTTTTACTGTATAGCTGATTAAAACATGTTGCTTGATAAAATGACCATCTTTTGTGTATTCTTAACTTCCTTTGTTAAGCTTAGCTTTTTAAAAGAAAATAGATCTTTAGATTAAGATCCTTCATGCAAGTTATTTCATGGAACAGATGATGTTGGAAGACACCTCTGGCAGTCATCTACTCAAAACAGGGGCAGTACAGCTCAGGACCTTGTCAAACAGGGTTTGAATACTTCCAAAGAGAGAGACTCCACAAATTCTCTGGACGGTTGGTTTCGATGTTCAATAACACAGAGCTCTTAGCATGAAATTATTACTCTTTCAGATATGCATAATACAGGAAGCAAGATAGGGAAACATCCAAAATCATTAGCTGATTGTCAGATCTTGGCCTTAGTGACTAATTGGTTTTAGTGACTGGTCCAGGCACTAAAAATATCTTTTCAAAGGCATGATTTAGTATCAGAATGAAAATTATTCCAGTTCTGTCTTGGATGTTGTTGTTCTAAGTGTTGAGGGGGAAGAAGGTATGGGGAGGATTGAATTTTCATACTCAGGTCACTTACTGCATTTCTGAAATGCTGCATTTGGATGTTTGCTTTCTCACTTCATCACTGCCTCAACATGTCACTTCAGATTTGGTGCAAGAAAGAGTTAATTTAAGGCAACTTGTGCAAGCTGCTACAGATAGTATGAGTCAATAGCATCATTCTTTGAGTCTAAGCCACAAAGGAGCTGGCATGCCAAGAGCTGAAAAGAGACATTTCTGTTTTGTGCACACTCAACTTCCAAAGGCAGTGGCTGGGGTAAAAAAAACTATTTGAATATGAACTAAAGAGTTACCTGGAGGAAAGAAAGAGTAATGACTATATCCATGGCGAAAAACAGGTGGAGGCCACTGGATGAGATGCATGGCCTCTGTCTATCTTTCAGATTACTGTTAGTGACTCTGTGCCCTACAATGACACGTTGACCCTCTTTAAACTGGTGTCTTGTACTTATATTTGCTTTCAGTTGCTAATTTGACATAACAGACCATACTCTTGAACTGTTGTATATCCTTAATAAATTGCTTTAAGATGTTTTAGTGTGATAAGACAATATAAAATTTGAAGGCATTATTGAAGGCATTATTGCTGCCTTTATCACCAGAGGAATTGGACAGCTGGCATTGATCTGCAAGAGAGTTAATTTCCATAGTTTGTTATTACATTAACCCTTAGAATTCTTCTTGTTTGTGATTCCAAAGAAACGTTTCCTAATCAAAGGTCGTCCTCTGTAGCGTGTAGTGTTTGAGAGACACAGAAGGGCAGAAAATCTATGAATGCTGTCATTTTTATCTGATCAAAAAGATTATGCTTTATTAATAGTAATATCCCAGTATTTTACATTGCATCATATCAAGATCCTATGGAACTGCTTGTGAGTGAAATCTAGCAGTTTGTGAAAGGCATGATGTTAACTCCTTGGTTTGGCGCAGATATTCTGTGTCCCTTTAAATTTTTGGCATTTACCTTCATTTTTTAATTAAAATAATTGTAAAAATTCTGTACTCCTTGCTATTTTGTAAGGAAAGAGATGGAATAAGGGCCTTATCTTGCTGTGTTGAGTAACACTTTCTGATGAGCTAAATTGTACCATTCATCCAAAAGCCACAGTAATGGTAGCACAGTGGTTGCTGTGTTGCAGAGGAATAACCTGCTCTTTGCTATCTTCTTCTGGTTTTAGAATAAGGCCTGAGAAGTCATAGAAGGGATTTTTAACAATTAAAAATTAGAGGAGGTAAAAAGTTGAACCTGTTTAAAAAAGTGAACCAAACGTAAATTTCAAGGCAGTATCAACGTAGCTCCTGTTTGATTTGTTGATATTGGCCAGGGCACCTTTAGATAGCAAATGTGTATTGTGAATCAGGCGTCTGTAGAGGGCTGCAGGACATTCCTCCCCGTACTACCTCACACCAGTGGTGAAGACCAAAGACAATAAGTTTTGGTTTTCTTCCTAGGGTAAAAATCTGCTTGATGCTCTGGTTCTCTGCTTGGTCCAAATACTTCCTTAGTGTTGGCTCAGCCAGTGTACAGCCTTGCTCCTGTTTATTTATGGCACAGCCATGCTCAAAAGATGGAGTCAGAGTTCCACTAGCAAAATCGGGAGAATGTAGATTGTTTGATTTTTTTGTGATCTACAATCTTCCTGGGACTGTGTTTCAACATTAACCTAATTCTAAAGATAAGTCACAAACTGGGAGTGAATGTCTGCAAAGACCATAGGCTCCTTATACTTGGGCAGATGTCTTTTTATAGTTGGACGAAATATTTTTCAGGAATTATTTAGATATAATTAATAGAAATCTCTGGGGATTTTTTTCCAATTTTGCTGTGATAGTTTGCTGTTGAGAGGGATTTGGAAGGCTGAACCATGAAGTACAGAAGCATCCTGGGAAGTGATGCTGCTAAACTATAGACATATCTGAATCGCAGATATGGTATATCTTGGTATATCTTAAATTGATTTAATTTGTAAAACGCAGGGTCACTGGTTTTCACTCTTTCTTGACACGATGTTTGCAAATAGGTGAGAGTCTATTTAGGTACCTAAGTCAGCTGACTTGTAGGGGTTATCCTACCCATAGGAGACCAATTGGCACTAAAGAACAGTGATTGGTTGTGTAAAATGGCACAAGATACCTGTTTTACATGCCTGTATCTCTCAGAAAGCACAAAACAATACAGAAAAACAACAGAAAAGGGAGGAGTGGCACATAAATCTATAACAGTATGGGAGTACCTAACTGATGGAACAATATCCTCTCAGAATGAGCTATTTCAGGGCTGAGAATTTTTTCTGTAGCAAATTATCATGTCAGGGTGAGCCTATTGCACTAATGGAAATCCTTGGGTGGTTTTTCTTTTTGGCTTTTGCATCCAGGCCGTGCTTTGCTGAGACTTACTGACAAAAAGCTTGAACGAATGGGCATTGCCCAGGAAAGCCTGCGACAGCACATTCTGCAGCAAGTCCTTCAGCTGAAGGTGAGAGAAGAAGTCCGAAACCTCCAGCTGCTTACACAAGGTATGAAAAATAATTTTGGTATGGGCAGTTACTGAGATCAGATAGAAGTTTGCCTGAGGGTCTAAAAGGTGACTTGATGTTCTTCTGCAAGAAATGATGCATGAAAATGTCTCATAGATTCCACTTGCTTTCCAAGGGGGGAAAAAAGGTAAAATGCATAAATAAATAGAGATGTTTAGCTGCCTGTTTTGTGTGATGAATCTACAGTTTGATGGTAGTCTTTCTTAACTGTCTGCTTACTAAGATGAAAATAATTATGTATAAAGGGCACAGGTGGAGGATTTCCTGTCTTTAAAAGCATTGTACATTTTGAATTAATTGTTTACTTTCAGTGTTAGGTAGAAGAGTAATTTCTTTAACCTGTTTTATGGTAAGAGATGTCAGTGGAAAATTACCTGTTAGACTGCTTTTTGCAGTTGGCTGATTCCTTCTTCATGATGCAATAATTTTATTGACTTGCATAGAGTTGTTTCTAATTTTTGCTGCTAAGAAAATACAAAACTGGGCCCATTATGAAGTCCAGATTAGAAGACAGATAAGAAAAAATAACAAGAAAGGTTATATATATTTTCAAATGAGGTTGAGATGTTTTATGATGACTTTTATTGATAGCTCTCTAGTAATGGCTCTGATAACATGGAAGAAAAGCAATCATTGTGGCAAAACTGTAAAGGAACATTTAGACATCCTCTACTATACATCCACAATACTTTCCCAATGTTAAATGTTGTTTGGTAGTCCAGTGGGATAGCATAAACCACATACTTCTGTGGTGTTTTTGTTCAGTGCTTGTATATCACACTGCATGAAAAAGATAAAGTTCTTCAGTACATGCAGTGTATTTTTAACAAAATGTCCTTCACACATTACATTATGTTCCTAATTAAGCCTTGCTCACTGTGTTTGGGGAAAAACACTGATTAGTTGAATAAGCTGCATTTTATCTGGAAGAGGTGATGTCTCAACTGAATTGCTTCTTCAGGCTTGGTGTCTTGTGGATTGTGCTGAGGAGTTGAAGGGTTCCTTTGTTTTGCCATGAGCTGTAAATACAAGCTCACCTCATCTTGTGTCATGTCAAAGGTAGGCATGTGCTGAATCATAAATATCTTCCCCAGATGTTTAGAACTCTTTTCCTTTGTCCATTCATCCATTATTCCTACATCCTTTTCTTCAGTGTTGGCCAAGTTCTCTCTTCTACTGCATCTGGAATGTTACTTGAGAGTTTGGTGGACTGTGAAGTTCTGGTCATCCACCATCATTGTTTCAGGCCTGCTTGTGAAAGTTGGCATTTGTTTGATATGGGACAATGAAGACCCATTAGCTATACATTTGTATCAGTTGACCGGTGTGGTCCAGATAGATTCCTGCATAAATTTGTATTTGGCAGTGAGAACTCTCTTTTTTCTGGCTTCTTTATTGTTTCTCTCTGGTTCCCCATTGGACTCATCAACTGGTGTGTGACTTATGCTCAGTCAGGCAGCAATGACTGCCATTTCAAGGAATTCAGGGCAGCATCCTCCAAGATCTATTCCTTGCCCATGCAGTTGAGGATACAAGTTTGGACTTTGGTAAGAGAATGAATAAACACATGCTGGACTGTGAAGGATAGGTTAGCACTAGCATGGATGTGTGTTTAGTGTAGTCTCTCTCTGCCATGTAGAGGGTTCTTACATATTCTGATCCCATGAAGGCAAGACATCTTGTGCTTTATGAAAGGCAGCACAAGCTTGACAAAAAGCTGAAGGTCTGCAGCTCTGGCTGTCTTCCCCCACAGTGGTGTTGGCAATTGCACTGCACTTCAGAGCCACTCCAGTATATCCTTGGGGAAGTGGCTCAATCTGAGAATTTCTGTCAAAATAAATAGTTCCTCTCTTTGCTGGAGTCTGTTACAGTGTAAACATGTGAGCCAGTACCCACAGCTGGTAATGGAGTGGATCAGTTCAGAGAGACAAAACACGCTGCATTCAAAGCTGTGGTTTTCAGGGCTGGGTGGCCACTGGTGTGACCACCAGCCACAAGAGCTTGTGGTTGCCCTGTGTTCCAGAGCTTAGCTGGGAATGGCTGTGTGTGGGAGCAAAAGCTCTCTGGCCTTCTGGGGAAGAAAACAGTGGCACTAATCCAGACTCATATCAGTAAAACAATACAAATACCATTTTAATAAACAAATCCGTGAATGGACCCAATGGACTGTAAAGCCTCTTGTGTGAAAGCCAGCAATCTATTGGTCCACCAAGGATAGTATGAAAGCTGGCATCTCCCACCTGAATAAAAACAAAGTGCTTAAGCATACTCTTTCTTTTAAAAAGCTAGAGGAACCAAAACTGTGTTTGCTTTAATCTTCTTAAACAGAGCTGAAGTTATGGGCAGAACAACAGTTTATAAGAATATTCCCTTGTGCAGCAAAGCTGTGTTAATTGACCCAGGGTGAGGGGACAGTGAGTGGCAGGAAGACTGCAGTACTCCTGTCCCTTATCACCTCATTTACACCAAACTTGAGTGTGTGTCTGTTGAAAGTCCTTGTTTGGAAATACTAAGGTTAGGATTTTATTTCTCAACTACAGTACAACTTGTAAAGCTCTTTGTATGTCAATTGTTCTCCAAAATTGGTTCTGTCCCCTTTCCCAACTTCTCCAAATTGTGTCCACTCATATTCTTATTATGATTCATATATTCCTGATCCAGGTTGTTACTGGAATAGCTTTCTGTAACTCTTTCTTTGTTTTGGAGAACATTTGGAGAACATTTTTTCTCTGAAAAGCAGTTTCTGCCTTTTGGAAATTCCACTTACAAAGTCCAGGTCAATAGCTATTGCTATGCTGTGCCTTGCTGTCCTCCAAAAAGAGGAGGAAGAAAAAGCCCTCTGTCTCTCAGTGCACAGCTCAGGAGATTGTTAGGTGAAAGAAGCTGTTAAACCCCATTTCTGAATTAATGTAGCACACAAGCTGGGTTGCAAGCAGTGAGATCCTTATTCAGAACCCATTGATGTCAGCAAAAAGACTTTAGTTCATACCCCAGTTGAAGCTGGATCGAAGAGGGAAAGTTTTAAAAAGGCATTATATAATACTTACCAGATATTTTAAGTGGCTTTGTGTTCTGTTGTCTGCAGAGAAGGTTAACCTCATTTAAAAAACTCAGTAGCATTCTTTTCTACTCCTGTTTCAGAAAATGACTTAAAACTGTTTCATTCTTCTTCATTCAAGACACACCATCCAGTCTCTTAAAGCCAGAATAGTATGTTACTGAATAATTGAAGTCTAGTCTTGAGTTTTAGGAAGATTTTCTTTGGAGCAAGAACCGACTGACTGAGGCAATTATTTGTAGAAACACTATTCCAGCCTCCACTAGGACAGAAGGACACAGGCCCAGCTACTGATCTGTGCTTTTTTCCCCAGACTTAGTGATGTTGAAGAACTAATTTGACAGAATATCTTCCAGTGTCTCTTGGGGAGAGCTGCACACTTTGGGAAACACCATTATTATACTGTTATCACTGTAAGCCTGAGTTGAAAGATCACTTTTTTTAAAAAAGCCTTACATAACTACACAGAGAAGGAAGAAGTTATTCTGAGATTTTCAATGTAAGTCCTGCTTTGGGCTAGTATAGAAGAGACTGTCCTCAAAGTGGTAGAACAGGGCTGTGTGTGTTTCTGAGCAAAGTATCCACAGACAGCAATCTACTCATAGGGCTGAGCTTGACAAGCATTTTTGGATTTGGATTAGATACCTGCATTTAAGATGATGTTAGGCCCCCTTTTAAGTTCCTCTGTGAGTTTCATATAGGGCAAAGTGCTATTTGAATATACTGCCAGGACAGTATTTCTCCTCCTAGCAAAACATGTGCTTCATTGAAAATTATCTCAGCAGTTGGTAGCTGTTGAAATTATTTCTTGACTAAGTTTTCTGCTCATCCTGCACTGATGCTCAGTTGCTGAAATACATAAATGCCTAATGAGAGTCACAATAAGACTGATTCCCTCTCTCCCTCCCTCCCATTTCCAACATAGTCCCATCCAAAACCTGTTAAAGCACCCTAGCACTTTATTCTTTCAGGAGGAGAAATAGAGGGCCTTCCTAGTTGCATCTCCATCTAAATGCAGGAGTGATGCATCCTAACAATAAAGAAATCAGGCCAAAAATGCCATAAGGCTTGCATGGGTGAATGAGGAGCTCCTGGGCAAACTCAAACACAAAAAGTAACCCTTACAGAGAGTGGAAGCAAGGACAGGTAGCCTGGGAGAAAGGCAGAGAAAGTGAGAAGCAGGAATCATGTTAGAAAAGCTAAAGCTCTGGTAGAAGTAAAGCTGGCCAGAGACATCAATGGCAACAGGAAAATCTTCTATAGGTACATCAGTGATAAAAGGAAGACTGGGGAGAATGTGAGTCTTCTCTGGAAGAAAATGGGAGATACAGTTACCCAGGACATGGAGAAAGGTAGTCAACAATTTTTTTGCCTCAGTTTTCACTGGCAAGTTCTCCAGCCACAGAAGGCAAGGGCAGGGACTGGGGGAATGAAGAACCAGCTGTTGTAGGAGCTCAGGATCAAGTACATCTAAGCAACCTGACAGTGCACAAGTCTGTGGGACCCAGTGAGGTGTATCCACAGGTCCCGAGGGACAGATGAAGTGGCTAAGCCACTGTCCATTATATTTGAGAAGTTGTGGCAGTCCAGTCAAGTTCCCAGTGGTGGGAACCCTAATTATTTAAAAGGGAAAAAAGGAGTACTGGGGTAACTACTGGCTGGTCAGTCTCATCTCTGTGCCCAGCAAGATCATGGAACAGATGTTAAGGGAACTTTTCTGTCTGACCATTCTCGGGCAGTCACACTCTCACTACCAGGGACTTTTAGTGCTGGGAGCAAAGCCCCTTCACAGCTGATGTGTGCACACCTTCACTGCCAACACACACCAGTCTCGCCTGCAAACAAGGTTTCCTTAGCAGTTCAGCCCAGGATTTCCCACTGCAGAGTCTCAGACCTCTGGATTCTTTAAATAGCTTTCTCATGGTACAGCAACAAAATAACAGCTCAAGCTGCTGCCTCAGAACAATGGAAACCCTGGGCTGTTGTATCTTTATGGTCTAAGTTCTGGAAAGTCTGGGCTCTTCCTGCTGAGTCACTGGCTCCTGCTGTGTCTCTGAGTCACCTGGCTGGTGCCACAGGTCCCTGGGCCCTTTGCGGTGCAAAGGGTTGGTGCCAGTTCTCAGTCTCTTGCCTCAGGCTCCTGCCACCCAGAGCTCAATCTGCAGCTCTCACTGCAGCTGCTCATTGAGCTACCTGCACTGAATGTATTCCTTAACTCAGATCCTCCTGGAGACCATTCTAAGGCACATAGGAAATAAGGAGGTGATTTGTGTCAGGCAACATGGCGTCACTAAGGGCAAGTTGTGTCTGACAAATTTGGTGGTCTTCTAGGATGGGGTTACAGGGCTGATGGGTAAGGAAAGAGAACTGGTATGATCTAACTGGACTTGTGCAAAGCATTTGAGACTGTCCCACAAGACATCCTTTTCTTTAAATTGAAGAGACGTGGTCTTGATGGATGGATTACTCAGTGGATAAGGAATTGCCTGGATGGTCACACTGAAAGAGATGTGGTCAATGGCTTGATGTCCCAAGTGGAAACCAGTGATGAGTGTCATTCCTCAGGGGTTGGTATTGGGACTGGCACTGTTTGACATGTTGGCAGTGACATGGACAGTGGGATCCAGTGCACCCTCAGCAAGTTTGCCATCGACACTGAGCTGTGTGGTGCTGTTCACACTCTGGAGGGAAAGGATGCCATCCACAGGGGCCTGGGCAGGATGGAAAGGTGGGCCTGTGCAACTCTTATGATGGTCAACAAGGCTGAATGCAAGATCCTGCACCTGGGTTGGGACAAAGCATAAATACAGGCTGGGTGAAGCATGGATTGAAAGCACCCCTGAGTAGAAGGGCTTGGAGTGTTGTTTGATGAGATGCCCAATATGAGCTGGCAATGTGTGCTTGTGGCCCAGAAAGCCAGACATGTCCTGGGCTGCATCAAAAGCAGTGTGATCAACAGTAAAAGGAAGGTGATTCTTTCCTCGGCTCTGCTCTTGTGAGACCCCACCCAGAGTGCTGCATCCAGCTCTGGGGCTGAAAAGAAGAAGGACATGGACCTGCTGGAGCGAGTACAGATGAGGGCTATAAAGAAGGTCAGAGGGATGGGGCACCTCTTCTGTGAAGACAGGGTTTGAGAGCAGGGATTGTTCAGCCTGAAAAAGGCTCTAGAGAGACAAGACCTTACAGCAGCCTTCTATAGCACCTAAAGGAGACCTACAAGGAGCTGGAGAGGGATTTTTCAAGGGCAAGGATAGGACAAGGAGTAGTGGCTTCAAACTGAAAGACAGTATTTTTAGATGGCACATAAAGCAGAAATTCTTTACTGAATAGGCGGTGAGATACTGGAGCAGCTTGCCCCAAGAAGATGTGGCTGCCCCATCCCTGGAAGTGTTCAGCACCAGGTTGGGTGGGGCTTTGAGCAACCTAGTCTAGTGCAAGTTGTCCCTGCCTATGTCAGGGGTGTTGGAATTAGACAACCTTTAAGGTTCCTTCCAACCCAAAACATTCTATGATTCTATGACTGAGTGAAGAACAAGAGCTTTCTGTTCTAGTAATGGATCATTCTCTGGGTTTTAGAGGAACTTTGTAACAGAAACATTTCCTTGAGAGTATGTGTGGTGTGTAAGTCAGGACCATGAAATCCTTCTTAGCCAAAGTGTTACACAAGGATTTTGGCAGCATTATCAGTCTATTAGTACTGAAGGCAGGCTTGGTGAAAATTTGTCACAGAACCCTCCCAGTCTGTCAGAAACATGATGCTACTTCCTGTTCTCCCTCTCTGCTTTTTCCATACAAACATCGAAGTTGGGGGGAACCTGAGCACTGTCGTACCAGCTGTCATGACTGCATGTGAGATTTGTTGTCATTTTCCATAATCAAAACTTGAAGTACTAGATTCAGTCCCATCCTCTGATTTCCCACATAATCAGACCTTTCCTGCTGTGGTGGCTCCAGTACACAGCATGAGTGATTTGGAGTTACACACCTGGCTGAAAAGGGACTTGAATGGTCAGAAATTTTGAGGACATGGGACCTTGCCAAGCACAGGACTGGAAGGTCAACGAGTTCAAAGAAGGCAATTGCAGCTTGCCGTCCCCCTGCTGTTATCTTTATGGATCTGTGGTATCTGAACTGTTGTTGCCTACTGTCCTTCATGTTCCTTGAAGAAATGTTGCTTGAGATCAGCACGTTTCTTTGTCAGCTGTAAAAAAGTCAGAACAACTGAGGTTTGTGATAGAGAGTCATCTGTTAGACTTCTAGGGTGTACTTTTTTCTTCCCTGTGTACATTCTGGACTCAAGGTTTTGACCCAAGGAATCTTGGTTTCATATTCTTGTGGTGTTCCAAGGCCTGCAGCATTTGAAATCTTGACTGTCTTCTTACCAGACATCACTTCTTTTGTTTTCATTGTTTTGCCCTTACGTTTCTCTTTTGCCTAACCCTGAAGCTTCCAGCTAGTCAGGAAGGGCCTTTCTTCCTAAAGCACAGAGTACTATGCAATTGTTTCTTGCATATGTTGCATACATGGCATTTATCCAAGGCACAGAAAAAAATACTTGATCTTTCAGAAGATCTCCAGGAAGCTTAACTCCCAGCTGATTTCCTTTGCTCTGTGCTCCTGTTATGCTCCAAAATATCTGAGAGACCTTGTGAGTTGAACACAAAATGTATCCTGAAAACACTGTCAGAAATTACGCAATAATAGTAGTTCTTCCCTTACCATAGCATGAAAACTGTGTTCCAGAACTCAGCATGCTAAATTGCCTGACTACAGGTAAAGAAATCTTAACCTTCTTCTCAATACGGGCTTATTTTCACTAAGCATCCATATCCCTTTTACTCCTTTCTATTGTATGTCCTTTTTTCCTGTACAACTGCAGGAATCATTGCACTTGTTCTTAATACTGGTTTCCAGGACTGTAAAAAGCCTTTGCTACCACCCATTAGACTAAAAAAGAGCAGTCTTTGCTGTATTTTTCCCATTCCAGTCAAGGACAGTTTCAGCACTAAACAGAGGACCTAGGTTCTGGAATCAAAAGCTGTGGTTGTTCAGAGAGGATTTTCAGACTTTAGGCACTGTTAAGATGTCTGAAAATAAATTTTTTCAGGTTACAAATATGCACTGAGGGGTTCTGTATGGTTTTCATTTGTTTTAGCTGAAACACAATATTATATATGTAGTGTGTATCTGAGCAAAGATTTATCTAATATACATGCATCAGTGATGATAAATATCAAATTCCATCTATGGCTTCAGTTATTTGAATTTCATGTGTCTGGTTTCTAACCTGAAGAATATACTTTGCAATGCAGTCAGTGGTCCCTGGCAGACCATTGCATTGCTGTGGGACTGTTAGTTACCTTTTAGCTATTGCTGTGATGCTAATATATATTCATATCAAATAACCAGGTGATTCAGCTGACAGGTGAAATAAGTTCCAATACACTGGACAATACCTTGTAATGCACTCTGGATAGGTTTAGCACAGACTTGTCCTTCAATATGTGTAGTATATTAATTTGGAATATGAATAAGGAAACATAGCACCTATGAAATTTGTATTGATGAACTTCTGTGGCAAGATTTTAGCTGTATAATATTATGATGTGCTTGCATTTTAAAGTGTTTCTGTAAATAGTATTGCAACTCAGTCTAGTGGTAATGTAGTATTAGCTGTTCTGTATGGTTGCATGATCATGATGGCAGTTGACTGGTTTTCTTATTATTTTGTTAATGTTGATTTTTTTTTTCATTCCTGCTTTTCAAATTCCTCAGAAGTTAGCCTACTGGTCAATTTGGTCTGGAATGTTTAGTCCTTCTGAACTTTTGCATACCCAAAACTGTCTTACATGTTTGATGAATATGTATTACATATATATAAAACCACACATATTTATGTATGTATTTTCTCACTTGTGTAAATCAGAAAGAGAAAAAACCAATTTTTCTCAAAGTTTAAGAAAAAAAAGTAAAATATTGCTGTTTGTGCTGCAGCCAGTCATGGAAGACTTTCAGCTAAATAGGAAAGCTTTCAGCAGTCAGTCTGTTATTTAACAACAGCTGTTTGTGATCAGTGCCAGTGGAAATCACTTGTTTTCACCTATTTGAAAAGAACAGGCTGGCAAAAGGGATTCCAGGAATAGGTATAGTCTTTCACACAGGGTTTAAATACAGCATATTGTAAGATGGTGCATTTACAATGTAACATAATTGTGATTTCTAATGAGATTTTTCTAGAATCAGACATAGAATACATTTAGGATTGATCATAGAATGGTTTGGGTGGGAAGGGACATTAAGACCATCTAGGTCCAACCCTCCTGCCATATAGGGACACCCAGCCACCTTCCACTAGACCAGGTTTCTCAAAGCCCTATCCAGTCTGGCCTTGAATAATTCCAGGGATGGGGTATTCACATCTTCTCTGAGCCAGCTGTTCCAATGCCTCACCACCCTCACAGTAAAGAATTTCTTCCTTATGTTCAATCTCAACCTACCCTCTTCCAGTCTGAAGCCACTACCCCTTGTCCTGTTGCCTTTGATAGTTGTTTTATAAAAGAACCGAAGGAATCAGAGCCCTAGCTATACATCTGACCCCTTAGAAAATACACAGAAATTTTCACTGCTGTGCTTCTGTTTCAAACCTGACTGTCTTCATCAACTAACACCTTTTTTTTTTTTTTTTGTCAAACTGAGTGTATAGCATTGGAAATAAGAAGGTAAGAAATGCCATTCTCAGTTGGATTTAGTATCCCTCTGTCCCACTACTCAGCCTCTAACAGTAGTAGATGATGTTTAGGCAGATCCCAGGCTCCTGTTCCCTCTCTGTTGTCCCATTCCCTTGGGCTCCCTAGCATTCAGAACTGGGAAGAGTATTGCCCTGCCTAATTCTTTAGTATCCATTGAGAATCTTTTAAGAAACAAGTTTTTCACAAGAAGTTTTTTACAAGCTAAAATACAGTCACTGGCAGCCTCAGTGGTGACAAAAGTGCCAAAGCCTAACTTGGCATGCCTTCAGTTGGGTACTTCTGCCTTCCACAGAGACTCTAAGCAATCCTACTATTGTGTGCATGCAGTAGTAACTACACATCCTCTGTATTTCAGATCTAGCAGTCACACCTTAGATGCATCAGATGAATTATACCTGTTGTTCCCCATCGATTATTACAGACACTTGGGATGGTTGGCAGATGTATTTGTCTACACAGTAGATGACTAAATGTGGATCAGATAAATTCCCACTTGCTAAGCCTAGACATAAACTCCTATGCTAAAAAAAAATGGTCTGAAAGCTGGATGAATTACCCTCTTCACTCAGATGAATTTTGGTAACATCATCTTGCTGATTTTATGAAACTGGTATTGCTGCGCCTACATGAGTGTGTCCTGTTTGTAAAGTGTTTCGCTACATTGGCAGTTCTAACAAACATGAAAGTCACTAAAAGCTTTTTTGAAAATGTAGAATAAAGTTTTGCTGTTTTGAATCCCTGAAGGTGAATGTTGCCAAAGAGATCAAAAGCATTTTTCTTCCTGTTATTACTAGCATTTACAGCCTGTGCAATAAAAATTTCTAATTACTGGAAAGATTCAAGGGAGGCAGGAAAAAACCCTCTCCTTTTTATGCCTTTATGAAGTTGCTTTTCTGTGTTGTGTAAAAAGAACCTGTTTTATTTAAAAGCTTCTCTTTTTCTTCATTCACAGTCTTTAAAAGCTTTTCTGTATTGTAGTTTTAAAAATGAATGTGGTTCTATTCAAATAAAAGTTTACTCTTAATGGCATTTATGCTTCATATGACAGAGCACCTTCATTTACTTAGTTATACATAGGCAGTCAGCAGTGTTATGAACTGTTTCTTTATTACTAAGCAGTATGCAGATCTCTGGCATATTCCACAAAGGAAAGGGTGGGTTATTTTAAAGCCTTTATTTGACTTGATCATAAAGCATGGGTACTAGCCTAGTGTTTTATGACATTCTCAAGTATGATTAATAATTTTAACTATGCTGGTTCCCCCATAAGATCAATAGTATAGAATTTTTCCAGTCACTATTTCAATGTATTTTAATTGAAATTGATTCCCTATAAAATAATAAATTGAAGTGTATTAACAATGATCTTGGGGTCCTTGACATTCATGTCCTGAATTCTAACAAAATTCAGAGCAATTTAAAAAATATGTGATTTACCTCTATACAGCATAAGTATTCATGAAGCACCTGTAATTTTTTAAAGTGTTAATTCCAGTAGATGACAGCATAAATACAGCAGCCTTAATTCGCAACAGGAATGTGAGTGAAAATGTGGGAGAGAATTGTTGTTTTTAAAACAACTTATTTCTCTGTTGGCAGTTCAGCTACAGCTGTATTGTATGATCCTAAAATTGAAAAATATTTTTATCAGTAAAAATGCCTGGCAGTCACATCAATTATTAGAAGTTTCCTTTACAAAGAAAAGATACATTGAGAAAATCTGCAGTGAGTAGCTCTGTAAGAACTTCAGTGTTTTTCCAAAGGTGTTGTCGGGAAGGGCGGGCATTGAGTCAGTCTTGGACTATTTTTCTCAGTGTCAGAGTGAGAAGGGGAGTTTTAGGTGGTTTGTACTTGGCAGTGCCACAGTTCTGAAGCTCCTTGATCCCACTAAGTTTTCATCCACATCTTAGAGTTTATTCTTGGTTAAGTTTATCCACGTTGTTGGAACATGTACATTTGTTTATATACATTTGGCTTATACAAGGGCTTCCACTTGAAGACAACCTGATTAGAAAATAGCCAGACTCGGGAAGGGCACAGTGTGTTATATCCAGCTAACCTGGTATAAATAATATGTCAGGACTCTGACTTGGCATACTTGTTCAGCTACACAAGAGGGCTGGATCTCTTTCCTCAGGAACTGTAGGGATAAGCAAGTTAGAGACTTTTGTATGTGAGCAGAAAGGCATATTGAGGTTTCCCTGCAAGCTTGAGCACAGTCTGAAGGCATGTACATTGACATGGTCTTGGAGTTGTGAATCCTTTCTTCCAGAAACAGGATTCACATCTTTGCAGTCCCTTTATCTGGCACACCCAGCTGCCATCAGATGGCATTTCAAGAAATGAGATGAAGCAGCTTCAACACCTGGACCTCGAAACAAGTAATTGTGTCGTATTCTTTCTTTAGTGAGACCAGTAAAGAGGCTTACTGCTGGTAGCATCAGTCAGCAGACTCTCGTTTGCACTGAAAGAGCACTGTTGTGTAGGACTTTCAGGAGCTGGATTTTGAGAGAAAGATCTGAAGGAAAAGAAGGTCTTGCACATCAAAAAGAGGAGATTCTTACTCACCGATTTTGCCTTCTTCAGTGATGCAAAGCTTCAGTTCTTACTCTCCAAAGTCCTCTAAGTCCTCCAAAGTCCTATGGTTTTTGTTTTCTTTCCACTTTGGTATGTGTCAGAGGTAGAGATGGAAAGGGAATGGTAATCATATTACCTTCATTCTTTAAAGTCTTAGGTCATTCCAGTCTTCTTCAGGAATAAAGAGGAAAGCCTTCTTTCTTACTCCTCTTTCTTTTGGTTTTCATTCCTTTAAGAATTCCTAGGGAGCTGAGGATTGTTAAAATTGGGCCGAGAGATTACTATCTCCTGCTCTAGTTTTATTTTATTTATTGCCCTGTAGTCTAAATATTTAGAGGGCTGATTAGACTACAGTTGTCTGCTGAAGAATTTCTTTAGCTTGTTCCAGGGAGTGTAGCTATGTGAAACACTTTTCAGCAGTTCCTTGTAATCTTCTGTCATAAGGTGCCAAGATGATCCAGCTGTATTTTAATGAGTATTTAAAGAATGTTGGATGGTGGAAGGAGCAATCATCTTAGACAATGGACCAGCTTTTAAAAGTGTCAGGCAATTATGGATTCAGATAAACCTTTGAAAATTCCCTACACTAATCATTCCCAGTATCACAACAGTTATAATTCTAAGTCTAAACTGTGGAAAGACTGAAGCAAACAAACTGTATTTCAGAGGAAAGACGATAAGAGCAAGGGAATCATAGATAGTTCTACCTCTAGTAGAACTCCAGTGAGAAATCAGTTGTCACTTGGGTAGGTTCTGAACAGATCTTTCTCTGGATTCCAGAGTTGCTTTAATGTCCATCTGCATGGCTACCATCCATTCTGTTACAGTAGTTGGCTGTGACACTAACCACTGATATTGTTGACTTTTGTGTGCCTCTGCTTAAATGTGAAAGGTTCTGAGGGTATAGAAAGGCAGCCAGCCCTTACAGCCCATCAGGGTGATGAATGTCTTTTGGCTGGGATGTATCTTCATACATTGAGACACCAATAAGGCGTTTTTGTCTTTTTCTAGGAGTGTTTCCTTTTAGGTGTGGAGGTTTATCTCAGATAGCATAATGAATATTGTGGTTTTATTTTCTTCTAATCCTAATAAGCTTTTTCCCAGTGAATTACTATTTTTTACTGATATTTGCTTGCTAGATTTGTTTGTTGCTAAGTTTTCTTTCTCACTTCTTAAATATCAGCTGCTGTGATAAGCACTAAAATGTGTGACCATTGCTTTGTCAGCAACTCATGTTTTCCTTTATTACACTGTTACTGCTGTTCTTGACATCTTTTTGGTTCTCTCTAGTAATGGAAATGTCACTGTGGGAATTTTACTTTACTTCTACGTGGCTTAGCTGATCACAGGATAATTCTGGTATGAGAATATGTGTTTTACTGATTTCTTCACTGTTTTCTTTGGATCCAGATGATCAGAGCCCAGTCTATTTAAGTGAGGAATGCAAATAGATGCTGGGATCAGAAGAAAAATCTTTTTTTCAGGAATGAGGAGCACCTAGAGATAGTATCTTCCTTAAGTTTCTGCTGCTTATAATTAATTTTGCTGGAGTCTTCGGGAAAGTCTATAGCTGACTTAAAACTGATCCTTACTCTTTGTCCACATGTTTTCTATCAGTTCTAGCACAGTAAACAAATATCAAGAGTATCTACTCTATTAAGAACAATGTAAATTTATGTCTATCATCAGATATGAATTGGTTGTGTCCAAATTATCTGCCTTTGAAAATTGGAGACCTCAGCTTTGCTCTTGGTTCTGTAAGGGCAAATGAAAGAGTAATGCTCCATTGGTTGCAGAGAAATTGAAACTAGTAAAAATGAGAACAGGATCAACCCCATTTTTCCTCTACAGCCTGAGACTATAAAGCCCATTCAAATCAGTGAAGGGTACCAATGACTTTATTGACCTCTGGATCAAATCCATAAACCTTTTTATAACTTAAAACCACAAATACAGAAGCATAAGGGTTCTGTTCTCTAACCCAGCATAGGTCATTGTGAATTGAAAAATACATTCCCTTGCCAATTTTATTGTATCAAAAATACAATTTTGATACTTTATTATATGTAGAACCTTTTTCTTAACTATATAAGACCTATTTTTCACTTGGTCTCAGAGTCTCCTTTGATGATGTGCACTGTGGTATTTGCAATCCTAATTTCTTGATCACTGCTGGAAATGAAAGTAAAAGCTGCACTTTTATCTTACTCTTTTTAGTCATGCTCTATACTAAAATGGCATAATCAAAGATAAAAAACAATTATACTTTCTTTTAGCTTAAGCAGTTTGAGTAGTCATTGTTGCATCTTACATTATCCAGCTAAAACTTTGGTGTCCAATTGAACTCATTGTTCACATTCATCAAATAATCAACGAAGAACAGAACTTTACCCCAGACATCATCTGTGCCCTTCTAAAAGAGGTGCCCATGAGAGGTGAAATGTGTTGCCCTGTGGAACTTCCTGCCTCTGTCAGATGGAGGACTTGCCACCTAATTTGGAACTCCTAAATTTAACAGAGGAAAAGTAGGCAGTAACTTTTCCTACATTTTGCTTTTCAGCATCAAGCATATAACAAGTGATGTTCCCCACTGCTAATTTGACAGCTAACTTGCACTGGCTTAGTATAGTAATTTTATTTCTTTATCTGTACCTGTTAGCAAAATCTGGTTATGCTATGCCTTTAAACTGCACCTTTTTTTTTGCAATTGATAACATCATCTTTCATATTCTATTACTTTTTATTCACTTCTTTTTTACTTGAGCCTAATTACTACTCACTGGTAATAGAATTAAAGCATCAGTTATGCGTACATAGGTGAACATTTAAGGAGTAGCATATTTTGGGTTAAGGGTTTTGGGCTTGTTTTCTTAGCTGTAATTTAAATGACCCTTTAGTCTGAAGCAGAGAAGGATGCATTTTATATATTGCCTTGGGATAGGTTTATAACTTACCTTCACTTCTGCAATTTTTCTCAGACATGAGTGCTTTAATAACTGCAGTTAGATCTTAATCCTGTGAGTTCTTCTTTCATCTAAATGTGGTTGTGCCTGATACAAATATTAAATCATATTTATTATTATTTTATGATTGTGGATTTGTTGCCTCTGTGGAGCTGGATGTAGTCTTACACAGGAAGGCCAGGACCAGGCAGAGAGCCCCAGATGGAATGCCCACTAGGAACTGAACTCTAACCTTGTAATTCAGAAAACTAACTGAAAACTTCTCCTGTTTCATATAATTAATTAGTGCGTAAAAAGCCAGTAAAACCTATCAAAAATGGAATATGACACAGAAGAGCAACTGAAAAAAAACCAAGCTTCTTCGTATGTCTTTTGTTTGGGCTTCCTGTGTCTCCCTTAAAGCTCTCTTGCATTCTCATGCAGCTCATTCTTTTTGTTGAACACTAAGCCTTTGCCATCTGCCAAAAGGTTTTATTTTGGGGTTTCCTCTCATGTGGGAGGGTGATTTCCTCCTTCCCTTCATGCTAGTTTCATTGCTATCTTTAGGACGCGGAGCCTACTGGAGACCTTCCTGTCTCCGTTTTATTACACAGTCTCCTCCTTCCGTGCTGCAAGTTCCTGCTCCCAGGGGCAAAGAAGAAAACAAGAGCTGAAGCTGCCTTTTTGAGCTGCCTGGCTGATGCCAACAGCTTTTGTTTAAACACTGGAGTCCAGTTCCTGGAGTGCAGGGCTGCACAGACTCCTCACCAACGTTCCCGGGGTGGGTGTTTTTAGGAACGGTTCTGTGCAAAGGCTGTGTGCAACTGCCCTGTGCTTTGGCTGCAGACTGCAGGGTGCCATAATCTGTAGCATTTGCTTTAAAAGCAGTTTATCCCTCTCCATTTGTTAGTCTTTTACCTCAGCACATTAATCCAACCTGTTCTGCCACTGTTAAGACATCTATAGCCATAACCCTGTAGTTTCTGCCTCTTACGGGAACTTTGATTGTTTATTTTTTCTATGAACGAATCGATTTCCCATCTTTACCCTCCTTGTGTTGCAGAGAAAAAGAAGTGAAATTGAAGGTATTATATTTGCAGAGGGATAGAATTACATCTCTGGGGTTTTTTTTAATTCCTGAGAGCAAAATAAAGCAGATGGCAGTCTGGGTTTTTCAGCATAGCTCTCAAGGATGCAGGGAATACAGCTGTAGTGGGATGTGAGTATCCAGGTGTTGAGCCATGAACACAGCAGGAGAAGGCTGTGAGCTCTGGTCATGTACCTCCATTTAAACCTTTGCTGTGGAGCTCTTCAGGAGCCTGCCATCATCTCTCCTTGAAGTAAGATGCTACATGGAGAAACAAAGGTTCCTGCCTTTTCCTTTCAGTCTCTGCCTGCTGGGAGTGAGAGCAGTCTCTGTCTGAGGATCGTGCAGTCCTGTTGCTGCCTGTCCTAATTTGCTGTACAGCTGAGCCTGTGACCAGAGGCAGTGTGAATGTGGAAGGCGCAGGGAGTTGGGCTGGGTGTCAGATCACCTCCTGAGGGCTCTACCAGGATCCATATCAACCACATTATGCCTCTGCTGAGTGCATTTCTGCATTTCTTTTTTGATATTTTATTTAATCAGTGACATTACACCAAACTGCATGTCAGGTAGTAATAGGAATGTAATATTATTTTATTTGTGATTAGCTCATCTCTTGGGCTCTGAGATGTTCTAATCTCTGTCCTTTCATCATCACCCAGTTTTCTTTGGAGCTCTATCCTTTGGTTTATTTACTCTCCCTCTGTAATTGAAAATTTTACTGTTGATCACCATGGAAAATTTTCAGTGCTTAAAAATAAATGATCCCTTTTCCATCCCTTCAGTGAATCTTATTTTTGTGACTGTAGGAATCTAATGTAAGGTTGAAATGTGGATGATGAGGATGAGGGTGACCCAGGGTGTTACCTAAATGCCTGATCTGCAGATAAAAAGCAATGATGGGATTTCTGTTCAGGAAAGTGCCAGAAAAACTAGTGCCTAGTTCTTAGCACTGCCTATTTTAATGACATTCAATTCCAAACTCCAGGTACAGCATTGCACAGAGAGGTCAGTGGTGCCCATTTCTAACAGCAGAATGATGCAACATAACAGCCTGAGATGACATTCTCCTGGAAAATAAGAGGGCTGTGTGAAAAAATTTCAAGCAGGAGACACATGTATCTCCTCATGTAGAGAGCAAGGCTTTGTGCTTCTGATTAAACACAGGTTTCCATGTTCCCCCTGTCACAGATGCACACACATGCACATACTCTAATTGGATAAAACCGTAAACAGTAAATTAAGGATATGATTAAAAATTAAACAGCCACTGCAGAAACCATCAATAGTAAATGCTTATTAACTTACATATAACAGCATGCTAGTGTGATAGCTTCAAATTGCCTGCTGAAACTGATTTGCAGCAAATAAGGCCAGCTTTCTAAAAGGATATTTCTGGGTTTCAGTAATCAGATCCTCAGCTCTGATTGTTTGGTTTTTTTCCTTCACAGTTTTTGCCAGCCTTTTTTAAGTAACTGGTACTGTGCATGACTTTCTTTAACTACAGTGGGTGATGTACTTAATCCTTTGCTTCTGCTGCTTAGCAGAATGAGTCAGTACTGGTCTGATCTAGCTTTGTCCTCTCTTGTGCATTGCAAGACTTCTGTGGTTTGCCTGTGTTTTCACAGGGCTTCGCCCCTGCCCATTCTGGGAGCCACCTTGCTGGCTGTTTATGTAGATGCTGCATGATAAGCTGAAGGGCAAAGCTGATTTATACGAATTCACCTGCCTGTCCAAGTGCCACATCCACACAAGCACCTGGGATCTCCAGAGCAGCTCCACCTGGCAATGTGTGGCAGAGGCTGCAGTTTCTGGAAAGGGCATCCCTCCAACTCCATGAGCCCTTTCCATCCCATCTCCTAACATCTGCACCCTACTCTTGTGTGTTCTGCACGTGGAGTCCAATGTATTGGACAACAGGTTTGGCCACCCTGCTTTGTGAGAATTAGCATGTTTCCAGCCAGAGCAAGGCATTCTCAGGAGAATGGGTTGAACACCTGCAGCTCAATGCTGGCTTTAAGTATTTAGGAGGAAGTTGAAACAAGGTTTAAAAACCTCTCAAAATTGGGACTAATCTGGAGAGGCAGAGCAAAGCAGGATCTTTTCTAGTAGGCTCTGACTTCTTGGATATTTGCTTTTCAGTTGGGTTGCATAATATGGATATTTGACCAGTATATGGCATAAAGGAGCTTTTTCATACTTACTTCTTACCTTCATATGGCCGAAACTGAGGGCTTCTCTCTCCAGAGAGCAGCTGAACTTTTTGCATGTTATCTGGGGCTGCTGTGTTCATTTAGGCTGGGGACCTCCCTCCCTCTTTTCTCCTGCCAGTCAAAATCACGAAATGCATGGGTGTTTCTTGAGTTGAACATAATTATAGTCTGCCCAGTATCAGAGGATTGTATATATCCTGTAAAAAAATCTTTTATTCTACCTTCCTGTGAGAAAGTAGCACATCCCCTGAATGGCTGCCAAACCCCTTGAATGTGGCTGCAGGTGGCTGAAACGTGGCTTTTGTTAAAGCACTGCTGGAAGATGATTTCTGTCCTTAACATCTCAGCCCTCTCAGCTGTTTTTGTGCTTGTTCTGCTCCAGCTGGTGTGGTCCGTATTGGAGCCATGCAGTGGGTGGCTCTTTGGTAGCTGCTAGTGTTGTAGCTCAGCATTGGCTGCAGCCACTCTCTGGCAAGCTGGACAAATGGTGGCACACATGGGAGCAGCTGTTGTCTGCTCAGGGTTGCCTTCAGTTTTTTGGGGTACACAGGCTGCCCTGATTGGTGTATTTACAGTGTGAGTTTCTGCAAGTAGCAGGAAAATAGTGTGAGAAGGGATGCTATGGCTCTGGGAAAGTGGAGGACACCCTGGGTGCAAACCAGGTCTAAGATGCAGAGTGGGGTGCCTGCAGCTGCCAAGTGCCACAGCAGAGCCAGGATCGTGGGCTAGGGAGATTCACTATTGGCTTCACTCTCATTTTCTGGGTTTTGTTTCTTGACTTTGCCAAGGCCTTTACAATATAGTTACATCCCTGTCCCAGCTACCAATTCTCAGGCTGTAGGACTAGGGAGAGGAAGCCACAGATACACGACGTGCCTGGTAGAAGACAGGGACCAAGGTTGGAAACCCACTGACTTAAGCTGGTAGAGCTGAATTGCTGTCAGCAGCAGAGGGAAACCTCTCCAGAGTGGTCTCAAGTGTACAGAATACCACAGGGAGCCATTCTTTTTCTTCTCAGTGTCCTGAAGAACAGATGGATCTGACATGTTTATTGCCATAAGCTGTCTTGTTTCATCAGCACATCAGATCTAGGTACTTGACAGATGTGCCAAACAGAAAATAACATCCATCCATGCCCAGAGTTATGTATTTTAGCATCTGTGTTTTCTATTTTGAACTGTTCTCTTTATTGTCCAACTTAGCCTATGCAAAAATTAGGAGGAATTTTCATTTATAATTAAGGGAAGATAGAGACAAATAAACTATTACAAGTACACACAATTTGTGAGCTTTAAAAGCATTGTTTGACACATTCACCTTTTTTGTTCAGAGCTGTGTGTGAGATAGCAAAAATGTCAGATTTGATGCAAAGAGTCCAGGTTGAACCATACTGGCAGTAGCGAAGCACGATGTATATGTTACAGTTTGAATAGCTTGATATTTTAAAACCTGTGTAACAATTGCAAAAACATGAAATAAAATATTTTTGAAGCCAGCAACATGTTTGCTCAAAAATTATTTCAACACAGTTCTGAATACTGAAAGATAATTTTATTCACAGCTACCCCATTACTGTTTCTTCCCCTCAGCATGCACTTGGATTCTATGGGGGATGAGGCAGCAAGTGCTTCTCTGCCTTTTTTCACAGCAAGGCCTCTGACATGGGTTAGTTTTTTCTTTCTCTTCAAAAAAAAAAATAAAAGGATTAAAAATGGTGCTAACATACTGCAGTATTTCCAACAGTTGCAAACTGTGCAGTGCAAAGTGGGTATGAAATATTTAATGTGATTTTAAATTAAAATGTGCTACATATTTACTTTTTTAAAGAAAAGTACACTGGATTTATTTGAATTTCAGACAGCAAAGTTAGATCATACAGGTTCTTGTAATTACTTAAATTTCTATTTTTCCATGTATGGCAGTGGCTGCTGCTGAAACACAGCGGAAGTCAGACAACAGGCTTGGTGAAAGTCACTGGTTAAACACCTGTTGTTGAAGAACTAAACTTTTTCTGCTTCTGCAGGTGCAGAGATAATATCTTTTTCATGTTTGTTCAGCTATTTCAGTTCAGTGACTAGTTCATTCAAAAATAAGAAACCACTTGCGAGGAGAAAAAAAAGCTGAAAAGCTTCTTTTCCTCTTTGAATCTGTAAACAAAATCTGTGTGGTAGAGGATGAGATCTACCAGTTCTGTGCTCTTGAGAAATATGGCAACCAGAACTGACATCCAGTTCACCAAGATAATGCTTCTTTGCTTAATGAGACTGGTTGCTTAAAGTATAATGATAAGCTTATTTTTGCCTTGATTTTGTAGCTTATTTGGAAAATACTGTTCTTAAGCATTTTTATTGCATTTCACTTTTACACCACCATCTGTTTTATAACTAGAACTTAACATGAATCCCAAATAATAAAAAAAATACCTAAGATCTGTCATTACCCATGTCCAAATATAATGAAACTGTAAGGAATGGAAATCAGTCAAGAGTTGTGTAAATAAATATGTGTGGGTTGTATTAACAGAATAAAAAATGCCATACTTACGACATACATGCTGTCTGTAAGTTTTTATCAAAAAGCTGAAACATTAACTAACATTTGTTTTCTACTGCCCACAAGCTTAGGACAAGTCAGTCACAGCCAGCATGGCTTCATGAGAGGGAAGTCCTGCTTGTCAAACCTGATTTTCTTCTATGACAGGGTAACCCACCTAGCTGACCTAGGAAAGCCAGTAAAATGTATTTTTTTTTTTTAAAAAAAAACCAACGTTTTTGGATACTGTCTCTCACAGGATCCTTCTGGACAAAATGTCCAGCACACATCAGAATAATTGTGATATGATGGGTGGGCAACTGGCTCATGGGTCAGGCACAAAGGGTTACAGTGAATGGGGCACATCAGACTGGTGACCTGGCTCTAGTGGGGTTCCACAGGGCTCCATCCTTGGCCCTGTGCTCTTCAATACCTTCATTAATGACCTGGGCACAGGACTGGAAGGAGTACTAAGTATGTTTATTGAGTACATTCAATTGGGAGGAGCTGTCGACTCACTTGAGAGTAGAGAGGCCCTGCAGAGAGACCTTGACAAGTTAAAGGACTGGGCAGTCACCATGTGAAGATTAATAAGGGCAAGTGCTGGATTCTGTACCTGATATGAGTCAGCCCTGGATGTTCTGTGGGGAATGAGTGGCTGGAGAGGAGCACTGTGGAAAGGGACCTGGGGGTCCTGGTCAGTGGAAAGGTGAACATGAGCCAGCAGTGCCCTGGCAGCCAGGAGAGGCAACCCTGACCTGGGGGGCATCAGGCACAGCATCACCAGCCAGACAAGGGAGGGATTGTCCCACTCTGCTCTGCACTGGGCAGCCTCACCTCGAGTCCTGGGTACAGTTCTGGATGAGACAATATAAAAAAGACATTAAGCTGTTGGGTTATGCTTTGCTGAAAAGTACTTTGGGGTCTTGATAAATAATGATATAAATAAAAGCAAGCTGTGCCTTCACTGCAAAGGGGGACAAGAACTTCCTGGGCTGTACAAGAAGCAACATGGTCAGCAGGTCAAGGGAACTGATCATTCCCTTCCGTTTGGCACTAGTGCCATGACATCTTGAGCAGTCTCTGCAGTTCTGTGCTCAGGACAGGAAAAACAATGACAAACTGTAGTGGGTTCATAGAATAGGTCCCCAAGGCAGTCAGGGTCTGGAGCACATTATGCAGGAAAAGAGGGTAACGACTGGATTTGTTCAGTCTGAAGACCAGGTTCTGGGGGGGTCTTACATCTGCAGCAGCCTGTTGGGAGGGTGGAAAAAAGGCAGAACCAGACTTTTCCCAGATGTGCACAAGACAAGAACAGGAGGCAGTGGACTTGAGTTGTAATGCAGAAAATTCTAACTAAATATAAGATGGGGAGGAAGAGTGATGAAACAATGGAAAAGGGGTCCAGGGAAAGTGTTGATGTCCATCCTTGCAGATATTCCAATCCTTGCAGATATTCCAGTACCTGTGTCCAGTAGTAGTACAACTACTCCTGCTCTCAGCAGGAAGTTGGGCTGGACACCTCCACAGGTCCCTTCCATGCAGCACAGTTCTGTGACTGATAGGTGCCAGTGTGTGAGCTAATCACCAGAGCTTCCCATTGTGGGTCACTCTAGGAAAAAAAGGAACCATTCCAGATGTCTCACGTGTTTTTCTTTAGGCATTTACTACAGTGTAAGTTGAATCTCAGTCTGGAAGAGCCTGGTCTCTTCTCTGGGGTGACAAGCTGAATAGATGCCTACCCTTGGTCAAGTCCAGGCTGTCTTTAATAAGAGTTAAAATCTAAAGAGGATTGCTTTTGCTTCTGAGGGCAAAGGAAATTAGTGAAGGAATTTACTCTGTACTTTATTCTGAGTCATCAGAAGACAGTGATTGAGAATTTGAAGACAGAAGACAATGTGAGTGAAAATGATCACAAAAGAGTTTCTGATCTGGACAAAAGGAAGGAATAAGTAAAAGCAGCTGAATAATGTCAAAGTACTTTAAAAGAGCTTGATTCTTTGAACTTTAGAATTGATAGGTAGGGGCTAGGAATGGAGGGAAAAGAAAGTTCTAGGGAGCTGACAGGTTTTTGGAAGACAAGATACTACAGACATGACAGCAGACTGCTCCCAGTGAAGAAGGAAAACCAAATATCACAAGTACTTCCAGCCCTCTGCAGTTCTTGAAAATCAGGAATTCTGTAACTAATGACAACAGGATAATGCACTGCTAAAGGAAGAATTTAAAAAGTAACACTAATACCTAGTTCAGTGAGTGACAACTACAATGGGTATTAAAATTCAGGTTTTTCAATACTATAGAAATAAGGGAGAGTTCTCTTTGTGGACAATGAGGGGAAAGCTGGTCACAAAAAGGATGAACACCAGCCTGTCTTGGATTCACTTTTCCCAAACAGGCTATTTGTGGTGGGGTGCTTTGAATAGTTTAACTTACATAGAGGGAAAAGAACACAAGCTAGAATGGGGGAAAGAGATGAAATAATGGAGGGAAATTGGACACAGTCAAATCACCAGATCTCTTGAAAATGACCCTTGTGTGCCTCACTTGAGACCATCCTTGATCTTTAGCTTTTATTTTTAAGAACTTGGAAAAGATGAGGAAGGGCAAATTTAAACATGAAAATGAGGAAGCCTGTCAGCTTAACTTTGATACATGGTGAAATGCTCCTGAAAATTATTAATCAATTTGTAAACACCTAGAGGATGATAAGTTGATAGAAAAACAGCCAGTGTGGATTTATTAGGAAAAAACATGTGTCAAACCTTTCTAATTTTCTTTTTGAGTAGAATAAGAAGTGTAGGAGATAGAAGTAGTAGGTATGTCTTTAGTACTGCTTTTGGCAGTGTTGTGGAAAGCCGTGTAGCCTTTTTACAAGTAAACAGGTTAAAAAATCACCTAGGTGAGATTACTGTGAGGCAGGCAGGTGAAGGACTCCTTGAAGTACTGCATTCAAGGAGCAGTTATTGTTTGCTTGGCAGATGTGGAGGGAGGCTGAAGTGCAGTGCTGTTGTTACATTCTGCCCCAGGTCGGTGCTGCTCATGGTTTTCATTAGTGTCTTGACAATGGGCTGGAGAGAGCAGTGTGCAAGGAATTAAAAGCTCCAGTGGGCTTTGGATATTGTGGAGGTCAGGTTTAGAGCCCGGAGTGATCATTATAAAATGCAGAAATGGTTAAAATTAGTAAGATGGGAATTCAGCAAATACAAGTAAGGCCTTCAGCGAAGTGTTTTTCCCAGGAAGGGAAAACAAATGTGTGTATGCAGACAAGGGATATCTGAGTAAGTAACAGTGAGAGAGCATGTGATGTTGGGATATCACAAGCTGAATATGAGTCATGTTATGATATGGCTGGCAGAGAAGATGGGGAAGAAACCAGATTTTATTTGAGTCAGAGTCTTGTTTGTAAGCCATAGGACACCCTTCACTCTTTTCTGTTGGCTGTCTGTTGCTCTGCTGGGATAGTGTCCAGAGCTGGCTTCGCACCATGGAACAGTATAGACAAACTGGAGAATGCCAGAAAAAGAGCAGTAGGAGTGAGCAGAGATTTAGGAAAAAACAGTGAAAAAATACTGAAGGAGTCGGGTCTGGACAAAGGCAAGGACAAAGATGGAAAGAGGGACAATCTTTGATGTATATTAAAGGTTTTCAATATAAAATCATAGGTTATTTTACATCTCCACCTAACCAAAGGTAAGAGGAAAAGGAATCAGTTCAGTTTGCACCTGAGGAGGTTTAATTTGAGTATTAGAAATGTAGCATAAGCATATTATAATGGAGTGTTTGGGAGAACTGGAGTAGAGTGGTAGGTGAGAGGAGTAAGTAAGAGTCACCTGTGTGGGTATTTTGCCTCAAGTGAAGGGGTAGACTAGATGATTGTTTAAAATCCATTTCAGTTCTCTCTTGTCGTTCAGTCCACTAAAGGAAAATACAGATTAGAAATGTAAGACAAGAGTAAAACTGATTTAAACCAAGGGTTCCTTCTTGTTAATTTGAACTGTGATTATATTCAGCATTTTAAATTTTCCTGGTTTAAATTAATCCCCTATGTTGCAGTATTAGTATAATCTGTTTATGGAGGTCTTTTACGATGCCTTTTTACTTATTAGAAAATACTCCTTGGTGTAAAGAGGCTGAATCCATCCTGTAAAAACTAGACATCTTGTGAGACAATATGTCCAAATAAATGCCAATTTCTTAAGCATGTAATATTTGCATAAAGAAGTATCTGCCCTTTAAAAATGAGCTGCTCTCCAAACACACAGCTCATCCAGAAAGTACCTTTTATTTCTTGCTTTGTCCAGTGTTGTACTGGTGACGTTAATTCAATGAGGGGACTAAAATGGAAGCATTATAGTTATTTTTCATGTTTGGTTTTCTTCTCTATGAATTTAATGTAAAGATGTTTATGTTAAGCTAATTATACCTTGGCTTTTTGTTTTCTGCTGCTGAGTGAAATAATGTAGAAGGATTATTTTTTTCTCTTTTCCCTGAAGAATGGAACATTTGACCACAGATGCCATTTTTTACATTAGATAGAGAACCTTGCTGTCTATTACTGCAAGTGATTTATTAGTACCTAGGTCACACTGAGGAACAGTGATCAGCCAACAGGAGACAAAAATCACACCACACAATGCCTGCAGAATCAAATTATGTTTGATGTTTAATATTAACCCAAACTGTTAAATAAGGCAAACAAAAATCCTCAAAAAAGGAAAGCCCAAAAGAAAACAGAAACCAGGGAATTTCTGGGATAAATTTTCTTCTTACAGGAAATCTGTGCTGAGCAGAGCATCCAAGGCAAGGGAAGAGCTGCTTTTTGCCCTTCTGCATTCTGCTGTGCCCAGCTGTCCTGCTTCCTCTGTCTCTCTCTCTGCACATATGTGCCACCCACCTAAGGAAACAAATAAAAATTACTGGTACCAGTGTGGCACTTTAGTCCTTCAAGTTGATTCTGGCCAGAAAGATTTCTTGTGTATAATAATAGTTTATTCACACCCCCAAATCCTGTGCTTCTCTCAGTGTGGGGGGCACATGCTCACCTGCTGGCACAGGAGCCCTGTCATCCACTGAGCTCCATTTAGCCAGATGTGAGCACCTTTCATCTGGGAAAAAAGGATCCTTAACAGCCACTGCTAAGGTTGTTTCTGGCTGGAATAATGTATTAACAGCAGAGATGAAAGAGTTAATTCATTTTTCCATCTGTAATTTTTTTCTTTGTAGAACTGATTTGACACAGTCTAGCAGGGTGCTGTTATTGAAAAATTGAAGCACCAGGTGTGATTAAATAAGATCACACGTTTCATTCCCTCTTTAATTTCACATCATCCTTCAGCAGCTGTACCCTTTGCTTTTTGATAGTTGGAGAACACATTGCTTTTACAGCAGGCAGCTTGCTGCATTGGTAGCATGCACCATTAGGCTGTTGTGAATCAAATCTATTTGTGCACACAAATTATTTATTGTTTGATGGACCAAGCTTAATAATCAGTTTATTTCTCAAGTAGAAAATACAGAGTGCATTTAGGTAATGGAGACAAACTTAGCCTCACTCCTCAGTATTTCCAGAGGTTCATCCATACATTAGAACATGCTTAATTCCACTGCAAAGAGAGTAAAAAAGTAAAGTGTAAAGACAGTGGTGGACTTGAGATCTTTCTCCTGTTCCTACGAATCATTCTCTGTAGGATCTGATGAAGTCACCTGCTTTGCTGAGATTCTGTGGCCTGGCACTGACACAAGGAGACTGAACCACTGCTGTGCTGGCCACTGCAGGGCAGTAGTACTGGCACAGTGCAGAGATTGTACTCTTGTCCCTTTGCTGCTGCATCAGGAAGGTGGCACTGAGGCCACAGGGCTATTTGCAGTTAGAACATGATGCCACAAAAAGAAAAGAATCATGATTTTAACTGTCCTTTGCTTTAGAATAGTGTTCCTATGTAAAACTGAATTGGAACCTTAGACTATTGCTGGTAGTTATTCCAGGCAATGTTTCCATTTAAAAACTTTGGCTGGCCTCACTTGTCAGCCAAGAGCATCTCGAAACAAAAACATATATCTTTTAATTTTTTTCAGTCCTCAGAGGAATAGGGATTTTTCTGTAATACTCTGACACTGTTACCTGCAGTAAAAAAAGGTTGTGCCTATTTATAAACATGAGTGTGCAGCAGTCTTGCCTGTCCTCCAGCACACTCAGCCCCCTGTGTAAACCAGCCGGTTTTGCTTACCGAGGACTTGTCAAAAATGCATCCATCAAAATTAAACGAATGAATTAAACAAGTAAAAGGTTACCTGCATACTATAGCTCTTTTATTCCCAAGTAAACAGGGTTTTGTGTGTTGTAGCATTATTCCAACATGAACAAAAAACGATGGCAGGGGATCGTGACAGAAGAACTATGGAGTTCCTAGGGATGCATCTGGGACTGTGTTTCAGTCTAAATAATGCCTGTGAACACCTGTCCCTTCTTAAGTTTGATCTTGGAAGCAGCATTGGGACCAGCTCACTTAAATTGAGCTCTGCAGATAAAACTGGCTGCCTGTAAATGCAAGTGTGTCCTTAAAAGTGAGTTGACATTTATGCAAACTTAACTTCATGCAGAAGATACTCTGAGAGAGAACAAAAATTAACCTCCCTTAAACTCTAAAGGAAATATTTTTTTTTCTTTCTATTAGTAGACCAGTCTTCATGGAGATACAGAAAGCTGCTCTGACCATTGTTCCCTCATGTGTTAGAGACTGAGCATCATTGTTTCATCCTAAGTCTGAGTTGTCTAAGATTTACTGGTGTTAACACAAACAGTACTGTTTCTTCACTGTGTATTCACATACATACAGAGGAAGTGTTTCAAAAGGTGAAATTATATTTAAGCAATTGTTTCTTGTTATGCTGGGGAATGTTTCAAATTATTTTTTGAGGTCACAGTGAAGGTTTTAGGGAATCTTTCAGATTGTGAAAGTTACCCAGTAATGTCAGCCTAAAGTATTTAAAAATACAGTGTTGACCCCCTTCAGAAATAATGAGGTTTAAAAGGAACCCACATTTTGCTCTGGATGTTTTGGGAGGTGGAGTCTGTAGCCTATTCTTGGTTTGAGGCTGAAGCATTAAACTTTTATATACCCAAATGACATTTTCATGCCATTCCCTGTTTTGCAGAGCTGTTGCTTTAAGGAAAATGCTAGATTAATACTGGGAAAGTTGGCACTAGCCCTTGTTCCTCCTGCCAATGCAAAGCAAGGTGTTATTTTCCCTACTGCTTTCCCCATATCCCTTCTTTTCTTTAGGGGAATGAACTTCTTTCTCTAACTCAAAAAACCAAATGCTTTTGCCTTCACGGTCCTTTAATGAAGCTCTTTTTCTCTTCACACGCAAAGCAGCCTTCACTCACACCTGCTCTGTGATAGGATCCTTCTCCCTGAGGAGAGCACAACATCTGTTTTGTTTCCTCAGTGGAGAAAGAGAGGATGCTCTCAAGAAATTCTTCTCCTTTCCTTCTTGCTAACAACAGAAGAGATTTTTAAAGCATTTGGTGTATCTGGAGAGAGGAAAAGCTAGTAGACTACTAGACAGGAAAAAACAGCCATGGAAAAATAAATTGAACATAATTTGAGCTATAATTGAAGGTCTTAAAAAGAAGTCAAACTGCCAAGCTGGAAAGAAAAATGTGCATCTTGAAATAAAGTACATTTATTGGAAGGATGTGCTTAGGATAATAGTGTAGGACTGCTCTTCGGGACATCTTGGCTCTAAATCTGCTCGAGCTTCTTGTGTGATACCAGACCAGAAACTTAACCCTTATTTGCTTTGATGGTCTGTATGGAAAATGTGGTGGTATTGTGAGTTTTGGTGTTTCATGGTGCTTGAAAGCACAGGGAAATGATAGAAGTTACCTAAATAGAAACAGCTGTGCCATTGCAGTGATGGCATTTTTTTGTGTATGATACTAAAAAGAGTTTATATCCTTTAAAGTATGGGAAGCATTGTGAAACAATGTATAACTGCATCCCTGGGGAATCAGTTTGTTCTTAGCATAGTGGAACCTGCAGCTTCAGTAAGGGGCCTACTTGAGAATGAGTTAAAAGGTGTAAAGTGAAAGAGTGCTTCAGAGAACGACCTTGTGCTCTGCCTGCTGATGCTGTCCGTGCACGTTGCACAGCTTTTGAAAGCAGCAGATCTCGTTGCATACAATCCACTTGCTAGTTAGAAGCCAAACTGAAAGCAAAGGCTCTGAGCTGAGCTTTCTGTGGTCTGGGTGGGGGAAGATTTCACATCTCTGCGGGTGCTTCTGCTGTGGCACATAATAGCAAGCTGTGATCAGTGAGAGATAGGGCACTCCTGGCTGCTGCCTGGAAAATCCACATGTGCAGCTTTAAGCTGCTAAATAAGCATTGCAACCTACCAAAGCTCCCACTTGTGATACGGTTAGAGCAGGCTAGTTCCATCATTCGTAAATTCTTAAACCCATATGAATAAATTCAAAGATTTTTATCTTTTAAAGGTGACCTACAACTCCTTAAACTCTTTCATGTTTACAGTTTAATACTTTAGCCACTAACAACAGTACCAATTTGAACCCAGCATATCTGGATTTTTTAAGACTAATGAAAAGTCTGTAATGTGCTGCAACTTCCTTCTGCAGTACCAATCAAAATAAACCAAAGATACTCTGTTTTTACTACTGGTATCAAAACTCTCTCCAAATCAGTATGGAAATGTGCTAAGAGGAAAAGATGTGGATTTCAGTGGCATCTTGGTTTAATCCTTTTATAACTACATTAGCAAAAATGTACATTCCTTGGTGCTTATTGTGTGTTTGAAGGGCCAGTACAAATAACATTTTCAGAGGTGTCAAAGTAGGAGATAGTTGTTAGTATACTGTGTTTCAGGACCCTCTTAATTTACCAAGCATATTTTGTACTTGTTTCTGCAGATCAGTTAGAATAGTCTTCTGTGTTTAAAAATTCCCTTACCAATTCCACAACCTAGAAGCAATCTTGCCACATGGTATTTGTCCAAATCTGATGAATTTGGGACACATGCTGTGGTTTAAAATAGTCAGGCTTTTGGGTCCATTTGCTGTAACATTTCCATGGTAATCTGAACTTCGGGCCACTGGTGGCAGTTCTGTCCTCTCTCCAATGCTCACTGTGATAGCCATACACATTTCCCAAACCTGCCATTCACTTCCACTGTTAGTTCTGTTTGTTACTAGAGGAAGCCACCAGATTTCCACCATTACCATCTACACGTCCGTCTCTGAGGACAGTATAGCTGGTGGATAAGCAACAAAGAACTGGGGAGCAGAAACACTTAAAAAAAAGAAAGTTACAAGCAGAGAAACTCTGACTTGATGGAAAAAGAAGACTGGTTGAGTTGTATCAGAAGTAATGAAGTGTGAAATGTGCTATTCCCAACCAGTATGCCATGCTGCTTTAATTTACAGAATATATAATTATATAACATTAACATTCTGGTACATCAATCTTTGACAAAAATTGAAATGAAAACAGCAAAATGCATGAGTCTATTTTTAAGGCAGTTATTGTAATGATGGTGGATAAGACTACAAACTTAATAATTTTCCTGATTTTAAGATTATGTCTTTAAGATTCTTTAATTCCGTGCCCTGGTAGATCTTTGCATACTGTTGCAAAACCACTTTGTTTAGTAAACCTTTACTGAACACTTGTGGAAGTCCTTCCAGCATACATTGAATCCCCCTAAAGAAGATGTGTTTTAAAAATGAGATTAACTTTTATCTTTCTAGGACTTGATAATGATTTATACTAAGCCCTGTAGAGGATACAGAGTGCATATGCACAGACCTGGTTTGGTCAAGAGGTGAGCTTTCTGGATTAGTCTCTCCAGAGGAAGAAGCATTGTTTAGTCACTGAGATGCTTACGAGGTGGTGCTGAGAGACAAACTAATTTTGGTAGCTTCATGAAGAAAAAAAAGCCCCTCTGAAACTTAATGACCTTCTGTAGGAGAAAAAGGCTTTAGGCATGAAGATACAAGCAGAAATCAACAAGGCTGTCATCTGGGAGAGAATACAGAAAAAGAAACAACTGGAATACACTGTATGTTCTAGTTAACGAAAAGTTATTATTTTGACATAGAAGCACAGTTGACAGAGTAGGTAACGTACAAAAACATCACTGTATTTAAAACACCACTCTTGGTCCTTCACAAAGAATAAAGTGGGATTTTAATTAATGGATGCCCGATGTCTAGATGTGTTGCATGCACATCATCAAAGGCATTGAATCAATGCAGCACTAAATTCTCAGAATCATTAAATAGTGTATGCAGGAGGAACTTGGGGAGCATAGTTAGAGGTTGCACTGAATTTGGGGATAAGGGAGGAAAAGGAATTTCTGGCAGGAACAACAAGAAACTCCTGTTTTTGAGATTCTTTTGAGGCATATAGCCAGACTTCTATGTTTTTGGGAGCATAATACTCAAAGAGGTGGATGGTTTAGAACAGCTGTTCTAAAACTGTTAATAATATTTTTATGAAGAAATATCTGTCTTATATGTTCAGATTATGCCAGTGCTCATACAAGAGTGGATGGCAGCATGGCATGGGGATGTTTCTTAGGAAAAAATATCTAGAAAACAGATACTCATGTTTCATGGACCATGTAGTCCATGCCTGTGCAGTGAAACAAAATCAGTGCATAGAATTTGTAATGCTGTCTGGAAAATGGACAGAATTCCTTTCAGCTGGCAATATTAATGGTTTGACAGAGTATCACAAATGTTAATTATACAATTACAATACTAAGTGGACATATCATGTAGCAACCATACAGTTGTTGAAGGACATGGTAACGGGATGGTAACTTACTCAAATTAATTTGTATGTCACCAACCCCTGGCCATGTACTTTGGTGGTGACCAATAGAAATAAGTTTATTCTTACAGCAACGACAGTGCTAGAGATCATCAAGAATACAAGCATTTGTGTAGGTCGTGAGTATGTGAGTCAATTACGTTTTTTCTATGCCACTGGGATGCCTGAAATGGCCACCTATAAACAGAGACTAGACAAGAATCAGGGAATACAGGTAGGTATTTATTTGAAGGGCCTTCAAAGGTACACCCTGGGGAGTTAAAAGGCTACTCCCAAGATGGGTCCCAGATCACGAGTTCTTCACACTTTTATAAGTTTGGTTCATTTGCATATCAGGATTAACTCTCCAATTATGTTTATGATGTAATCACCCCAAGTTTGCCCCCCTCTCAGAGGCTTTTAGTTTACACATTTTGGGCCTGGTGTCCTTGAGGTGGAAACCTAGAGAGGTTTGTTACTTCTAACCAGCATGAGAGAACAGCAGCTAACAGGTGACAAGAAAGTTAAGAGTTACACACTAGACAGTACAGGATTTGGAAGATGTAAAAGTTAAAACCTAAGGCCTCACTGGAGGGACTCTGATATTGGAATCTGTCTTAATGCAGAGATTGGGATATCGTGCCAGAGCCATGACTCAGACAATGAATTGCTGTGGGACTTCTCTAGCTGGTGTTCCACATTAGACAGGTGGTGCTGGTCTCGCTGAAACTCCCACTGTGCAAAAGGCTGACAAATGCTTTGGACTGACACAACAATAATACCAGCTTTTTATGGTACGTGTACCAGAGGAATTCAACACATCCCTGAACTAGCTCAAGTCTTTCTATGTTCTATTTAAGGAATATTGACAAAACGGGCCACATTATCACTCAAGTGATTAATATGTAACCTATAAAAGGACCTGGGCAAAAAGAATAAATAAAGGAAAAACTCTAAACCAAACCTATTTTCTGCTCCTATGCTCCTACTGCTGGTTATGCAGAAGCAGTAAACAAGCCCTATTCCCAAAGCTGTGCTGACAGCACTGATGATGGTGGTGCACAAATTAGGAGGTAAACAAAAAACCGTGTTAATTTCAAGCTCCATTAGAAACACAGGCGGTAAAAAAAAATCAATGTCTCCCAAACAGAAAAGGTCAAAATTGGTAGGGAAAGAAAGTTGTTTTCCTGTAGGTGTAATACTTTTAAATTATTCTTATTGTTATTATTTCTTTTAAATTGTGGGTAAGCAGGAAGAAACTACTTTGCAGTGTCACATTAGTGACTAAGATGGTGAAAATAAACAACTAGCAAAATTTTAAATTTTTTTTTAGAAAAATATACTCATCTTTGGCTCAGGTTGAAATTCTTGTATTTAAAGGCTGGTTTCTATTTTAAATATTGCCTGGAGGTTCTGTGGATATTCAGTTACATTTATAATCTTGGCATGACACATTTGAGGGATCATTCTTTTGAAAAGTGTAATCATCAGATTTCACTGTTTTCTCTTGGCATAGTATATTCTTGGATCCAAATCCTTGGGGGCTGTTAATTTAAATTTTAGGTTTTGTTGTGCATCCAGATTAAGTCAGGAAGTACATGTGTGTCATTTTGTTATCAAGTTGTCTAGCAGAGGATGACAGGAAGAACAAATACTGCTTTGTATGTTTTTGTTTTATGGTAGTGTGTCACCTTCAACTCCACTCACATTAAATGTTTATCACTTCATGTGATCTTTGCTCTGCATATTAAACTAAGTTTCATATGGCCATGTTAAATTATGTATGGAGATGGAGTTCTGCGGTTTGGTGTTGAGAACTATTTCTTCAAACATAAATGCTTATGTAAAGACCTTGGAATATAAATATGACAGAATTTGACCTTACAGAGCCAAGTTACTCACTAAGAGTTTGAGGAACCGGTGGTGTTACTATGACCACAGATTTTCTGAAAATTATTATTCTTACACTTATTACTTACAGAACTGCTATATTTATACATATTTAGTGTAATCTCTTTCGATCAAGAGCAATGTTGTGAACAAAGCTCCTAAAATGCTTCATCGTTCTGCAGCACCAGCTAGTCACAGCATTGTACTAACACAAGTGTTTGTCCCAGCATAGTGGGCAATATTCCACCCATAGAATAGGATCAGGATGCAGGGAGTTCAAAGACCATGGTTAATGTACAAAACTGTATTCCTGTGATAGAGTTTTAGATTGGTTTTAAACCATCTTCCACTAAAGTACAGTTTTTGTAGCAGAGTCAGGATCTCTGTGCTGGAGAGCACAGATAAGATCCCAAATCAACACCTTTCCTTCCAAACAGCTGCATCTTCTCATTGTCTTTTCAGCTCATCCTTAAGACACAGCTTGCTCTTCTAATTGTCATTCCCTTCACTGAACATTAGCATAGTTGTTAAATTGGCCATTTATGTCCCAGAAATCCCCTGCCTGTCCGGTGACTCACTCAGACCTGCATTTTCCACACCCTGGGGAAGCATGGAACAGGTCATCTCAGTGCTTTCAGCTCTGGGTCCTAAAACTGTTGAGCATCAAAATCAGTCCTCACTTACTGCTTTATTAACTGTCGTTGATGTTAGAAAACAAAAGAGGCTTTTAAAGAGGAAGAAGTCTTGAAGGATGTGTTCTCTCTTATGTATTGTTTCAACATCTTCGGGGTTTTTTTGTTTTTACAAGTCACCAAGAGCATTCTTCCTCCCTGGCTGTGCTGTCCTGCCAGCCTTACCTGCCTGCCTCATTTCTTAACGTAATCACCACCAAAAGAGAGTTACTCTAACTGGCGGTGTTGCAATTAAGGCACGAGGGAATCATACAGAAGTCACTTTGCCCATCCATAGTTGTACTGGGAGCATTTGCTAACAGCAGTTAAATCTTGTTTGGCCAGGAAAGGAAGCAATAGTGATTGAGGCTGTGTAGAAAGCCAGTATGTTCAGTGCCAGCTTTTAAAAGTTCCCCTGATCTGTTTACTTTCACGTTCATTTTACTCCTCAAGTTAATGATAGCTTATTTTGAGAATGCAACATTTGTATTTGTTTCAGAATATGATGCATTTGATTTTCTAGAGACAGTGTTGTCTTCCATCAAAACTTTAGTTACACACAGCCTCCCATCCACATGTCTGAGGCCAAATACTGCCCCTTGAAATCATCAGAAGCTAATGTCAGTGAGTTTTTGGGTTGGCAGCCTGGTTGTGTCTGTCTGAAAATGCATTAACATTGTGTTGAAGACTTTGTGAAACTATCCTTCATGACATCTAAGTAGTAATGACTTCAGTGAAGCTTGAGGGCAAAGTGCTCACCGTTTACTACTACAGTAATTCTTTCAAGAGGCTTTCCTCTCTTGCTGCACAATTAATTTTACATTTCATTTACTGACATTGGCATGCACTTAGCTTTATATTATTAGTTAAAATTGGTTTATGATGTCAGTTTTATTTTTAGCACACTGAAAGCAAGGGAATAATTGAAGCTTGCTATTGTACAATTTAGGGCTTGTGGTGGACTTGGAGAGATGAGGATGTGCCATTCCTGCTTCAACTTACCTAGAGGGAATAATTCTTCTCTTTAACATTTCATTGTTATCTTGCTGATGATACCTCAAAATGTCAGCTTGTGCCTCATAGCTTAAGTTAAGGTCCCAAAATAACTTCTGATGTACCTCAGAAGTTTAAAAATTAAGTCTCAGCGATATACACCAATAATATTTTAATATGAAATGCAATTGAAATTCAGTATATAATTTATTTTGGTTTAGTTCTTTTTTTCAGTTAAAAGTTGTCTCTTAGAACTTAAGTTAGAAGTTGTCTTCTGTATGTTAACACCAATGAGTTGGCTTTATGGTCTGTCACAGGATACTCTGCTGGTCAACCTAAAAAGCTTTACCAGACTGTATTCTAATGAAGTCTTAGTAACTTTCCAGGATGAAAGGAAATTAAAACACAATTGGTCTGGAGTTTTCTTGCTTGCTTTACAGAATAGTGCTTTGGTTCTAAAATGCCAGATTTTAATTCAAATAATTTTAAGCTTTTCTATGAAGAAATTAATGCATTAGGAGGTCAGTCAAGTACTGATTAAAACCTGGTTTGGGGCTCACACTGACTTCTACAACCTTCCTTAATTCTTGACCTGGAAAAAGGGACATTCATAAGTGTTTCCTATCAGGAGTGATGTTTCATCAGGAGTTTGAAGGAGGAAGAACATTCTGAGACATCTTCACGTGAGTGGCATCCTACTTGAGTTGCCTTCAGGGAAAATGATGTGTATGGATCATAAGGTTAGCCTTGTGGTTGGAGTTCATGGAACATTTGCCACTGTGTTTGCTTTTTCCTATGAGATAAAGCAACCACTGGAAAGCACTGAAACTCAGTGTATTAGAATGCATAACACACTGAGCTCAAAGAACAGCAAGACCTTCATCAGCTGGGCAAGGCAGTCCACATGCTGGCCTGACCTTACTCCCACTTTTTCTGTTAGAAGAGCAGTTTATTTTCAGTCATTCTGAACTCTCACTATGAAACACAGTTTCTTTGCTGTGCTTGTATGTAAAAGCTATCTACTTTTATTGCTGTCCCCATCTGAAATATTTCAGGCTAATGAAACAATATGATTGTTCTTATCTCCGAAGTACTTCATTTCTACTGACGAATATCATACACAAGAACTCATATCTAAATCTGAGTGGTTATCTCTGCTGAGCTGCTTTAAAAAATTAATTACCTTAGTAAAGAGCGGGCAAATAAATACCTGCCAAACGTTTTGTGAGGATCACTGGTGGTGAAGTTTTGTTAAACTGCACTTTTTCCAAGCATGTACAAAACCAGCAACTTTGGAAAACATGAAGCTGAGTCTTTTTCACAGCTATTATGAAGAATTAAGAATGCAGGTAGCATTCTTTTCCCTCTTTTCCCCTTTGAAAGCTGAACATCATCTCAAAAGTGAGAGACAGAAGTAAGCTTGATGCTTAATGTGACTGACTGCTCAAGAAATAGGTACTATTTGCTATTTTAAGCATTAGCCAGTAATTAGGATTTGCAGCACTGAGTCTCATTCTCTTGTCATTAGTGAGGTCGTTAACAAAGATATGATGGAATCTTTTCCTCCCGTTAACATGTAACTGAAATAAGTGAAAACTGCAAGTATTTTGAGGCCAGTGTTACACTCTTTATGAACCTGCTTATGTGATACCTGTCAGCACAAGCAAAGTGAACTTCTGCAATCTTTGGGAAACTGCCCCCCAGAGTCATTGGGAATCCTTTTCATGCCTGACTCTTGTGTACATATTAAACACAGGAGCTTCTCTTTCATTTCAGCCCTTCTTGGGCTCCCTCCCTCCCTAGCAGCTTTATGGATTCGTAAGGTCATTCCCCATTGCTACAATGCCACCTCCCACCACCCATGTCTAAATGATGATATCACCTATGCTCTTCTCTTCCATGGGAAGAACTCCCTACCACAAAGTCACTCCATGCTCTCCTCACACCTCACCTGATGACTGTGTCTTGCTGGCTGAAAGTTTGCCAGCATTCGAGCTACTGAAGTGTGCTAACTACTTGCTGCCTTGCTGACCTGTGGCTCACTGTTTTCTTGTGTCTCTGCATCTGCTGTTTGTCTTGTCTTTGGATACATCTGTACTGCCTTCTGCAGTATGTCATGGAGAAAGATTACCCAGCCAGGCAGCTCAGAGGAGTCTACCTGTAGGAGGAAAAGCTTTGTGCTCTGCCAATGTAGCTCCTTTTCTTGAGCCAGCTCATTTAGATTTGCATCAGTCTACTGTACATGAAACTCTAGTGCACAGACTCTCTGTTTTGCATTGGAAATGCACTTGACATAAGGAGAAGGGGAATGTTTCCATTATTAATAGATAAATATATTTTTACATGAATTGGACAAGCAATATATTTCTGTAAATAAGAGACATGCCCTATAATGACAGGAAAAAACATAGAATTATAGAATAACAGGTTGGAAGAGAGCTCAAGGATCATCTGGTCTAACCTTTCTTGGCAAAAGCATGGTCTAGACAAAATGACCCAGCACCCTGCTCAGCTGAATCTTAAATGTGTCTGATGTTGCAGAATTCACCACTTCCCTGGGGAGATTATTCCAATGGCTAACTGTTCTCATTGTGAAATATTTCCTCTTGTGTCCAGCTGGAATGTCCCCAGGAGTAACTTTTTTCTCCTTGATGCTGTTCACATGGGATATAAGAAATTCCAAACTGCTCTGCAACGTTGGTTTTTCTTATTAGCTGGCTAGAAAAGCGATGGGGAGGGACAAAATACAAACACTTGACATTTGAAGATATTTTCCAGTTCTTTTAGCTATTATTTGGTATTGTTGTTGTAGTTGCCACCCCCTGGTGAGAATGGCTGCAGTATGTATGGTAGAAGGCAGTGGCTGTCCTGCAGAGCTTGCCTACTAACCAAGGCAGATGGTAGGAATTTTCACCTGAGTGTTGCTCCGTGGAGGATGAGGCATAGAGGCACCAAACCAAAGGCTTTAGATGCTGGGACCAGAACAGAATGGCAGCTCAAGGTTCCTCTAACCTCCATTCCTGAGGAAGAATCCTCCCCTTGATGGTTTTCAAAACTCCATCAGCAAAACCCATTCTCTGAGAGTCCATATGGGTGAGAGCAAAATCGGAGCCAAGCCCAGTGGCTCCTTCTTACCTCTGCACCACTTGCAGGAGCCCTAATGAGACCTATCAGCCTTTTTCATCCAACCTATCTGCTGAAGACTGGAGGGAGATGTGATTTATTAGCTAGGAACAGGATGGATAGCATCATAAATCTTCTCTAGACAGCAACAATTAAAGTTGCCAGGGCTCTCTGCATTGCCACATGGACTCCAGGCAACTCTGACCAGATTTGACTGGCTTATTTTGCTAAATGAGGGTTTTGAAATGACCGTCTGGATTTTATTAATAAGTGTATAAATCTGAACTATAAGGGGAAAGAAGATGAACTGGTGCTAGTATATCTGTGACATATACTTAATAATAAAACTTAAACTCTTATACAGCCTGATACAAATTACTTGCTCTACTGCGCCAGTTCTGCCACAGCTACACATTTCATTTTTGTGATATGCTCTGTGACTGCTCCACTAGTAAGTGCTGAGAAGGGAGAGAGATAGATAGATGCATCTGGTATTTATAGAGGACTGTTTTAATGGTGCTAAAAAACTGATGTGCTCAGCATTCCTCGCAGCTGCAGTTGCATTCGTGTCAGTAATCCTATCAGGAGGGTTGCTGGTTTCCAGAGTAATTAGAACCCTGAAGCAAATAAACAGCAAATGAATTCTCTTCTTTTGAAGTTATCTTCTTTTTTCTCCTCTTTTAAATAGCCGTTCTCTGGTATAATTATGTACCAGTCATTATAACATTAAAAATAATTTTAAGTGAATGAATGCTATTTTTATTGTTGTTGTTCATTGCTAATTATTATGAACTAATTGTAATTTCGGATAGTCTTCTAAAAATCTCATTTCATTAGAGAATGGCTACTGACTTAATTGTTTCCCTCCTTGATGCCAGGGAAAGGCAGGAGCTCCAGCTCAAGCTGGGTTCTTCTAAGCTGTGCAGGTGGCTTACAGCACGTGTGGGTGGAACACAAGTGGTTGCTCAAAGCCTTTTTGATAAACTTCTGCCCTTCTAGTGCTTAAGCCATAGGTTACATTTAAATTCAGAATACTGTATGCTTGCAACCAGGGAAGTGATGGCAGAGATACTACATGATAATATAGGGAGATAATAGCCATCCTCTCTGGCTTTTTGTGACTTTGTCTGGGATAATACACTGCACCCCAAACACTCGTTCCTGAAAAGATACTGGCAGGAGTTCAGAGGACACTAACAACCCATGCAGGTGTCTAGGGAGAGTTTGACTCTAAAAAATGGAATCTTCACCATTTACCTGGGTTATTAATTTTGCAGCATTTGTGGCTTTAGTCAGATGTTTTTGATTGTGCTCACCTATGCTGAGTTACAGCATATGGGCACTGGGTCATCGTTGTGTAAACTCTGTAGTCTGGTTTGCATTTTTTGGCTATTGATTTCGAACCAGTTTGAAAATTAAAAAACCGAATAATAAGGATCACTTACAGTTGCATTAGCAAGTATATGTTAATTGATGTTTCCTGGTAATGAGGTATGAGAATGAAAAGCCTGCCCCACCTCTCAGATCCCAGCTTGAGTTTTAAGATTGGCTGTTAGAAGAAAAATGTTTCTGTACTCACAAATTGCACATATTCAGCCCAGAGTTACTAGCACATAATAAACATGGAAACATCTAGTGACGCTTTCTTTAATGGACTCATTCTTTAGACTAGAACCACAGCTTTTACAACTCAGATTCTTAAAATGCCTTTTATAATGTCGTTTCTTAAACAGCCTTAGCTTCCATTATCCTGTAATGGCAATTCTCTCCTACCAAGACAACCAAGACAGCACAGCACTCTGGCTGTAACCTGGCATGTTCACAGAAATACCTGAGAAAGATGATGTGGACATAACTAAAACTTCAGGAGGTTTAAATATTTTCAAAATCCAGTTCAAAGTGGAGTTCAAAAGATATTTCTATAGCACTGGCTGTGCTCAGGACTTCCCTCCTTTCCTCACCCTTCCTGCAGTTATTTTTGGGTGAGAGATTTATAGCAACAGAGCAAATTGCCCTGTTAAATCTGAGCTCAACTTTCAGATCAGTTGTCACTGAGCAGGGCCATATATACCCAAATACATAGGAGAAAGATAAGCCAAATCTGCTAATGCTTTAAGTCAATGCATCTGTGATAGAGCTCATAAAATTCTCTAAGGAGAATTACGATGTTGAGAGTTATGACTACTTTATGCTTGAATGAAAGCATCCCCATGTTGGTTTGAGGGACACAACCTCCTACACAGTGACTTCATTCTTTAGGGTGATTTATCTTAATTTTCCTCAGTGTTTCCATGTTTTGAATTGGAGTTCATGTAGGCTGAATTATAGTATATAGACCTTGGGTCATCTTTTTCTGAACCCTGTATTTTACCATGCCTTTTTTACCACCTGGCTTTGGAAGGCATTGCTCGAGAAAAGAATGTAGTTTTGTGCTTGTGATACATCTCAGAGGCTATTTAGATAATGGTTTCTAGACAAGGAGGTGCTTCTGGGGTTTTTTGATAAATCTTTTTATTCCAATTGTGATAAATTTGTGATGTATAACAGTGAAAATAAAATGCTCATAGTTTGTTTTGAAATGAGCTTAGGAGTGTGCCATCCAAATGCCTCATGCTGTCAGAGAAACCCTTAACACCTACTGTTGCAGACACTTCTGCTGATCCAGGAGTTTCTAAGCAAGGAAAGCAAGATGCTTCATAGATGTGTATCAGCCCCAGAAGGAAGAGGGGATACATTTAGTGGAGAAAATTTTCTTTCAAGGACAAAATGAAATTACTGCGTAAAGTCTTAAAATCTTGTGGTGTTCTGCCAGGGAGCAAATCCCAGAAAGATACCTGATCACAAACGGCACTCTGTGTCTGGTACAGGCTTCTGACTGATATTTCAGTCAGCTAGATAGAAGTGAAGATAGAAGTGAAGCAGAAGTAAGGAATCTAATCATTCAAAAAACACACGCTCACGCCACATTATCTCTCTTCTGAGAGAAAATGGACATAGCACTTCACTTAGACCCATGGCAGGCATGAGTAACTAGTTTCCTAGTTCAGAGAAAATTAACAATATAGAAAAATATGCTCTTACTTCATTTCTACTCTCAGCAACACATTAAGATTTGAACAATTTAGATGCAATTAATGGGACAAGAAAGCAATTGTTTTAAAAAAAAGCAGGACTATGATACTGTGCTCCTTGCAATTATTTTTAATGCTAAACAAACACACTAGTGAGAAAATTATAATTTGTAATTACTGCACTGTACTAAAAAGAGCAGTGTGATAGCCTGTGCCAGGTAAGCCCTCAATGAATAAAAGAGTTTTTTATTACATTGTGCAATGCTACATTCTGACAGTGTATAAAAGGAGTGAATTTCAGTGGTGATGTAGGTTCAGTAAAAGACAATCATGCCAACCTGTTCTGTATTGGTTTTTGGAAATGGAGAAAAGAGAGAGGAGGGATGGCAATGTCTATCACAGAGAAAAAAGGCAATGAAATGTGACCCTCTTTTAATTAAAGTGTCCCACAAAGTAATTTTCCCCTTTAACTTGTGATAATATGACTTTGGCAGGAAGAGTAATGTGAACAAAACACTCTTCTTTATAAGCAAAATCAAGGAGAGCAGGCAAATTGTATTCAGTAGCAATTTGTTGGGGAATTTGTCATTTGTTTTTGAAGAGTGCTTGGAAGTGGACAGCAGGAGTGGGGTGTTTTGCTTGTGCCTTGTGAATGGCAGCAGCAGTGGGGTTTGAAAAGCTTTTAGAGGAGCCAGGGGATATTTTCCCATGGGAAATTATAGAAAATACCTGTCAGCTTTAATGGCAACTCATCATTCCAAAAGGAGACTAATGTGCTCTTTGGAAGTATATTTTATCAGCTCTAAGTCTTCTTTGTGGTAACATAAAATAGGGTAAATACAGTCAAGGCAATGAAATCTTATAACCATTTCTTCAGCTTGGGGAATTTAAAGGAAGAGCTATACAGGTTTCCTCTGGATTTTTGAACAGGGTGTAAATAAGAACAAAAATTGTCTTTTTTTGCTCGTATTTTGATAATATCAGATATGTCTAATTCTTATTTTCTGCCCTTTTATTACCAGACTGAATCAATATGCTTTATTTCCCATTTCCCCGCCTAACAGTGCTTTCCTTGTGAAAGGACCTGTTAAGGGCATACGGCCAGAAGAGGTGGGGGCCCTTCCTTTTCCCCCTCTGGTTTCACTGTGGTCTGTATCCTTAGAGCTTTTAGAGCAGTGCACCATTCTTTTATATGGGATGTAAGAAAATACACCGCTGATGTAACTTAATCGCTGTATCATGTCTCTCATTGTAGGGTCTGGCCTAAGAAGGTTTTTTTATTAAGGTGAAATGTAGTATGTTGTTGAGCAGAGAGGCTGAATGACCCTGAAGTGGGTCTGCAATTAGTGAGCCACAGACAGGAGAAATTGTGCTGCATCTGACACACAACACAGTGTTTTCCAGCCAAAAGAGACACATGCACAGTGCTAGGGAACAGCTGACAGCAAGCCTTTCTGGGAGAACAAGCTGTAACACAGCAAAACTTAATCAGTGCTGTCCTCCCTCTTTCCTGCTCTGTACGTCTTTATTTCTGCCTTGTGCATCTGCTGCTTCTATTGAAGACATTATTTTAGACATTAATGTCTAAACCAGGAATCCTACAGAGGAGTCTTGCAGGGTGATGGGTTTAGGTGGAGACAGCAGGCTTTAGGAAATGGCCAGAGGTTAGAGATGCAATAGTTGTTGTTACTGACAAATCTGTTAAAACCAGAGAGAAATGGAAATGTGAAGACATGAAGAAAGGCTGAAGTGCTCATACCAGATTTTACCATCAAATAGACTACCTTGAAATAAGTGGCAGCAGAGTCCTTTCCTTTGATCTGCACATCCATTTTGGCCCATTTTTTTGACTAATCTCACCATTAAACCAAAAATAAAATAAAAACATCCTGCTCTTAGTCTAGCCATTCCAAAGCAGGTGAGTTGCTGTTGCTGGGCTTGTTCTGCAGCGAGGTCAGAGAAGCAGCACACAGTGAAAAGAGGGGCAGAGGGAGGCTGGTTCTGACAGCAACTGTAATGAAACCCCGCCATCTTCCTGAGGCATAGCTCCAGCAATAACTAAGCATTGGATGCGTCCCACAGTAATACCACAGTTATAAAATGGGGTTTTCTCTAAAGCGCTGGACAGATTTTCACTGCAGAGATGCTCTTCTCTAGCATAGCTCAAGTGAAAGTGGCCCCTGTGCAGACAAAACCTGAGCTGTTTGTGTCCGTGTTCTAACTGGGGTCACACAAAAGCATTTTTCATGTTACTTACTGGGTAAATACTCAGATAACCCTGATGGAAAATGTACTGCTGTTTAGTTGTATGCATGTGTCACAAGACGATGGTAGGGATTGTGTTTTTGGGGACTGCTGCAGTTGCAGAAGTGTCCAGTGGCTGCCCTTTGGTTTCCAGAGGAAGCTCAGTCACACTGCCAGACTGAACTGTGGCACTAAGGCAGAGGTTGATGTATTTTTCTAGAGATTCTCCTGGCCCTCCAAATGTGCTTAGTCTGGCAGTGGGGTGGCTGCATGTTTGTTGGAGTGTAAACCAGCCCTGAAGAACCTCCTCAGGCAACAGTCCCTGCTGCTTTCAGTGCTGCTCTGAGCCTGATGATCCCTTTGTGAATATTTAATACTGATCTGAGGTACTGAGGGTTGTTTGGGGTTTTTTTCTGTTGCATCAAGACATATCCTGACCTTCCTTCCCTTTCAAGGGAAGAGAGGGCAGGCAGCAATTACCCCATCTGAAGCTTCTTCCCATTTGTTGCCTGTAGCTCTTTCACCCTATTACAGCAGCTGGACTTCTGGCCCGGTGCCTTTGACTTACCTGACCATCTGAAGCTGTTACCTGACTCTAAGTCAGTATTACTGTGTCCATCAGCTGGCATCTCCCACAGTTTTCCCACTTCAAAAGATGTTTAGCTTGCATCTGTTTTGTGAAAAGTGTTTCTGTTCTGCCTTTTATTCATATTTGAAATGTTCCTGGGACTGCTTTTCTTCACAAGTCCACTGGTTCCTTTGACAAGGGCAGAGGCATTTCTGGCCATCTACCAGAAATACCAGAGGAGAAAGGTACAGGATATCTTCTGCACCTGAACATCATCTTGCAAATTTTAAAATTTAATAGCAGGTCTTCCTTTTGTTATTATTACTCTGTTTAGTTAGTTTGTTGGTTCTTTTATTTTATGAGCCTCATTACACCTAATCTGTTCAGTTTTTTGTGAGTCACCATATGGCATCAGTGGAAACCTGGTGAAAACGTATTTATCATCTCACAAAACATATATAAAGATGTCAAACACATAATTAAATTAGAAGAAGTTATTCTCTTTAAGATAAAATCTTACCAATTCGTCACTGGGAGAGTCTGGACCAAGTCTTATCAGCTGTCTGGCAGGGGGTATCGTGAAGATATGTGTCATGACTCAGGATGAGGTATAAAGGTAGTGTAAAAGTAGTGCTATTTCAGGTATCACAAACCAGTTCTGAGTTCCTGAAGATCTTGAGTGAAGTATTTCATTCTTATCGCTTAGGAAAATCTCTCTTGGCACAGAGGAGCAAATGAGGCACAATGGAGAACTGTTTACTTGGTACACAGCCATGGCATAGTACAGCCTGGGGTTTTCCCACTGGACTTGCATTTTACATCAGGAGTTGGGGGTCAAGAAACCCCTTTTAATCCACCAATTCAGATAGGCTTCCAGAGGGCAGTTCACATTTGAGGCGTATTGTTCCTCCGGTAAATATAAAGTAATCAGGTTCTAAATTTATGAAGTAATTTATTTAAATGCTTCCAGTTTGGTGGGATGTAACCAGCCTGTGAGATCTATCTCTGCAGCCTGGCTGAATTTGCTTGGACAATTTGACTTCCAGGCAGTGAAGAGTTAGGTGGAGAAGCCAGGCAGAGTTCTCTTTAGGAGAAGAGTGTTTGCTCCACAGCTCTCACTTTATGAAAGTGCTTGGTACCACTACTCCTTTGCCCAATACTTAGGTCAGTTGTTTCTCTGGTTAAACACTCTTCCTGAAAATCAATTGCATCATTCATTTTCCATTCATTAAATAAGGAAATGAATAGATTTACTTTTTGTTTCCTTTGCTGTGAATGTTACATAAATTCATATTTGAGGCCAGTTGAGGTCAGCATCTTGGAGCAGGTCTAGTCAGCATCTACTTCCCAGTGCCGTGCTCCTGCTGCTATAGATGTGTCTATGGTGGCAGCAAGATTCCCATCACAACTTTCCATCTAACACAACAATGGGAATATTTGGTCGATTAGTTCAATTTTTGAGATGTTTCTGTAGCAGTTTAATGTCATCTGGTGGAGGCTGCTGCAGCTTGTCTGTCCCAGCTTCTTTCAAGTCTCTAACTCTTCTTTTGGGACTCATACAGCAGTGTAGAGAACTGATTTAATGAGTTGATCTAGGCAGAAAATAGTCCCTGTAAAAACTAATGACTACTAAAGCATTAGGGGGGGCTGTGTACTGCAACATTCATCATTAGCATGCTTTGCATCATGCAAGCATGTTCTCACCTCCTGCATGCACACAGGCTTGTTCATGTTCTATTTCGACTGCGGGACTGTAGGGTTTCTGGTGCATGTTCCCACTTTCCTCTGAGAGACTACTGCCAAAGTCAAAAGGACCTGTCCTTTTTCAAAGGTGGATCCTTTTGTATTTGAGCTTTCAGGAATAACTGCAAAAATTCCTGTTTCCAGACCACCCTGCTGCATGTGCAGTGTATTGGTGTGAGAATGGAGCATGCTGGAGTTGGCCTTCTTTGAAAATCTGTGCCAAAATACTTGTTGAACTGAACTCATTTTGTGTCTGGTGGATCCAGACTCCAGTGGTGGAGTTGCTTACCCCTGTAACAGCAGCAGCACTGTCAATTCAGTTTGCTTCCCGAGGGTCCTCTGTATCCTGTTGTTGTGGAGGCAGGCAGGGTAGATCAGGCTCTGTCTGTGGTGAAACAGGTGTAAGCCTCTTCCCAGAGGAAGGATGGGCAGGTCAGTGGTTCCCTCCATTCACGGAGGGCTCTGTCAGGTGATGTGGATGAGAAAGGGGCAGGTGGGTAGAAGGAATGATGGGATAACCTTGGGGCAGGTCACCAGACATCACAGACCTCACCTGCATGTGGGCCTCTTTTTGTGCTTGGAAGACAAAGAGGCAAAAGTTCTTTGTATATTTAGCAGTTGTTTGGTGGTGGTAACAGCATAGTTTAGGGAGGGGACTGCCTTCCTGCACCCATCCCCCTCATACCAAATCTCTCCCCGTGACTTCAGTAATGGCTATTCACCGTTAGAAAGTGCCTTTCCTCTTTTGTGATGTTATTTAGCACAGGATTCAATTAAAAGCAAGCCCGGGGAAAACAGGGGGTGGTTGCCTAGTAACCAATTGCCTTGGTATCTGAAAAGACAGAGCAGAATTAAGGGTTAATATTTGCAGGTGAAAGTAGGAATGTCCAGGGATGTGGGTGGTGGAGATTGTAAGTTAAAAAGATCTAGGACATGGTTCAGAGAAGCAGAGTTCCCACTGGGTTCTCTCTCCAAATAACAACGTAAGATGAACAGTATTTAGTTAGAATCCAGCTGATGGAAATTTAGAGAGAACACAAGATCACTCTTTGAGGGTGCTTCCTTGTGTGTTATTTACATAATTTACCACAGTGTTGCAAGGTTTTCTATCTCTGCATCTCATTCACAGTTCAAAGCTTTCCTTAAATAAGCAGTTGCACATGGCCACATAGCCTAGAAAAAATAGTGACTTCTTTTGTACACATGTTCCCTGGGGTAGCCTGGTTTCCTCAAGGTACCCACAGGTGTCAAAAGATCAGTGTTAAATACTTAAAGGTTTATTTTGAGAGAGTCAAGGCCTGCAAAGATCTTCTGGGGGCTTCATACCTCTGAAAATCAAGCAGCAGCCATGCTTCTTCAAAACTTCCTAGTCTGCCTTATCAAGTGCATATTTCCTTTCCTTACTATATTTTAGGTAGTTTCAGAATAGGATAAATAGAGGAGAGAGATGGTTTGTGTGACAGTGCATGCCACTTGTGAAAATATCCTTGACCTCTGCTTCTAAACAATCTTGAACAAAAGAGCATGAATCCAGGTGTGGAGCTGAGTGATTTTTTGGGATACCCAGAAAGGGTGTCCCCACCCCCAGTGGAGAGAATGGCAGTGAAGGAGCCAAGAATGTGGCAAAAATCAGATGTGACGGTACTTAAGTGTGCTTTAGCTTGGACTCTCTTTTATGGTGTCATCAAGAAGTGTGAAATTTGTCTGCAGATGTGCAGCTGATTCCCTGTGAAGGTAATCAGGCATCCTGTGAAATCCTTTGCACATTGACTGGTACATGCAGTCTGTGTGCAATATGCACTGGTTATTCTGTCTGGATATTAGAGTTCTCTTTTTCTCACTGATGAAAACAGAGAGTAAAATAAATACTTTTCACATGCTGTTATTTCTTTGTGCTTATTTATATTATGACAGCATTTCAGAAGCCCTCCTTGTGGGCCCTTCCCACTGCACTCAGTGCTTTGTATGTACTGCAAAGACTGCAAAAGATTGCTTATGCTAACTATGTCAGAAAGCAGCAGATAAATGCAACAAATAGATATGGGAGAAAAAAAGGACAGTATCTCTCTCTTAAAGTAAGACATGATCCCAACAAATCTTGTCAAGTTTTTTTTGTAGACATCACACTACAGGGAAATCTTTCTAGATTTCTTCCAGGATTTTTTAAGAAGAGAGTAAGTTGTGGCCTCACAGGTGTTATGAACAAATTCTGCCCAGAAGTGGGAGCCTCCTAGGATAAAATCTGATTGTCTGATTGAGATTTCTTTGATTGGGTAGCAGAGGCAGGTATCTCTGTCAGAGTTAGGATCAATAGCTTGGTAACAAATAAGAAATGATGAGTAAAGATAAGTTCCACTCAGAGGGACCTTGAGAGTCTCAGACATTTCTGAGTCTGCTGTTGCAAATATGAATCCATTAGCATCAAAGCAAGGAAACAAAACAGTCTCCATGGCAGCATTTTGAGTGGAGGGAAAGCAGGACCAGGAGAATATGTGAAATGTTACAACCCACAGTTGATGGACCTGTTTCTCAAGATAGCCATAAGCTTGGACAAATTTCTATTTGGAAGTGAAAAATATTGTAAGAGGGAAATACTGCCAAGACTTAAATATGTTTTTAATCTGTTTAAGATTGCCCAGGTCCTTGGCAGAGCACTGTTTGAACTCTTAAACTGATGACTGGATTGTTATTCATCAAATTTTACATCCTTTGGGCCAGGTACAGATATCTAAAGCTATCCTAATGCTATCCAAGTTTCATGTTAGGTGCACCCTGGAGAAGAGGAATGTATGTGTTTGGGATTTTTTCAGTGTTTTGTAGTAAAATCTTCAGAGTATAATCTAAAATACTGTATCCTTTCACTCCTTCTCAGAGAAGGATATGTGTGCTGGGCTTTTGTGTGGTATCCCACTTACACCACAACAGCCACGCTGTAGAGAAGAGCTATCCTGTGGTACAACTGTATTTTGCATTGGGATTTACCAATGGCAAAGCATTTCCCTGTTTCCCCATTTCCAGTAATTGAGGTTTATAAGTAATCAGCTTGTTCCCGAGCAAGGAAGCAACTTTGCTGATGATCATACGGGCTTCTGAGCACAAGGTGTGCTCAACACTGTTTGTGTAGGACCTACAGGCAATAAGTTTATTTAATTAAATTACTTTGACCTAGAATGAGATTTAATTAAATACTATATTAAACAGACTTAAACAAAAAGGCATTTAGTAAACCACTATGCAAATTTAAAGGTAATTAAAATTTGAAATCTGTCTACTTTACATTATGTCTATAATTGATGCTAAATGTGAACAGATCAAATACACTTTTTTATTATTGTGTTTCTTTTTTTTATTTTTTGTGCAAGCTAAGATTACTAATGATTCCTTTGAATTATTTCTATATCTATCTGATCTGTTGGATTCATCATTAGAGTGGGTGTCTTTGGGGTTGGTAGTTACTGGTTGGTTTGGATGCACCAAAGAAGTCTTGCATAACACTGAGGTGACAGGGCACTCATTAGAGAAAATAAGCGAAAGTATTAACTGAAGACAATAATGAAGAAAGTACTTCTAACCAGAAATTTTGACTTCTTACTTTCGTAGTTCGGCGGAAAAGAGAGGCTCAAATGTAAAAAGTACATGAAACCAATAAAATAGAAAAACGTCCTCCAAGAGTTTCTAGAGTTGGAACTGTACCAACTCCACTAGAGCAGGACCATATTCAGTTGACCAAGACAGCTGACTAACTTAATTCTTGAGACTAAGGTCAAGAAAGCATTGAGCAATATTCATAATTTTCTAGCCAAGAATGACTGACCCTTGCTCTCAGTGATAAATAAGCAGTATGCTTACATCAAAAGCCTTTAATAAATGCCTACAGTTAGGCAACGTGGTTCCAAATGTTGAGAAACCTGGTTCTGCTGTTTGAATCTGTGGATAAAATGAATAGTGAAGGGAGTCCCTCTCCACTCAAACCTCACAGGGAGTCATAAATGAGCGTGAGGTGTGGGACCAGTCTGTGTCTGCCTCTGCAAAAGCCGAGGCTTAACAAAACCAACATATTTCTGTACTGGTGACATCTGTTACTACTGCTCCTGCTCTGCAGCAGCTGATGTGACCCAGCTGTGGATCAGCATTTATGAAGGAGCTGAGGATTATGTGCTCAATATCTTTTCAATACATCCTGCTGCAAACTCCGCTGATTTCCAGGGCAACCTCCAGAGAGCAATCCATATGGTCAGAAACCTGCCAGCTCTCCCTTTTGTTGTCCTCTGCATTGTCCTCCTCTCCTGCTTCCCCACCTGGCCCTTCTTACCTTGGGAATCCATCCATCCCCAACCACCTCAAGAAATAATTGTGGTTTTTGCTTTCAGAATTGCAATCTGTGTCCCAGAAAATCATAAAATAGCCACAGCCAGTTGAACAGGCAGGATTTAAGATGACCTGCAAAAATCTGGAGAGAACAGAATATAACCATAGATAAAAATTACAATTAAACTTCTATTTTCTGAAAAACCACGTGAAAACAATGGGCTCTCCCATTTATCCTCCAGATGACAAAGTAACAGAAATCAGTTCTTATTGTATTGAGTCCTTAAAAAAGATCTGCCTTTCTCAGCGTATTTATAAATTAGTCTGACTTTGAAATTGTGGCATGTAGATGGTTTCAGAGGTGAAAAGATGAGCATTATTTGCATAATAAAATCACAAAAGGGGTGAGTATGCAAAATGTAATTTATTTAAAATTCACCCATCCAACATACTGGGCACAGGTGCAGAAGATTAATAACAGAAATAGTCACCTACTGCATATAAATTAATGGCAATGTCCAAAACCAAGAGCTTCCTTCCCCACACTCAGAAAAACCTTTGGAGAAGGGATATTCAGCATGATCTGACTGTGATAGATCCTGTTAGAACAGGGAGGGTGAGGGCAGATGTGGAGGCCAGTGGGCCTGTGGTACAAAGTCCACTGGTGGGACAGTCCCTGGTACCCAAGATCCTCCCCAGGTTCGGGTGACCAGAAGAGGCTTCCCCCAGGATGCTCTGTTCTGTTCTGTTCATGTACCCCAGTTCTGCTCCCCCGGTTTGCCCGTTGGCCTCCCCACCCCTTGTTACCTTAAATGCCCCAGCCCCAGAAGGTTCTCCCCTCCCTGTTCCCCACTGGCCCTTGCCCCTCGCCGCTCCTTCTGAGTTCCCCACTGGCTCCCATTCCCTGGTCCCGCCTGTGCACCACCCCCGTGCCCTCGGAGCATTGGGCTCTGATGCTCGCCCTGCTCCCACATATAACCCTGGACCCTCCTGTGTTCTTTGTCGCCATCCCTGGACCCCTTCACTTGTGTGGCTGTAATAAACTCCTCCCATGGAACCCCATACAAAGACCCTTCCCAGCTCTTTGCCATCGACCCATTTTAAGGAGCTCTCCAGGGTGTGTGAGTGTGTGCTGGTCCTGCCAGGCTTTGCTTTGGAGATGCTTTTAGGAAGGTTGTGGCACCTCATTATCTGGCACAGCCAAGTCCCTGGGGATTGTGACAAGCGGACAGCCCCATGCTCCCCCGTGCCAGCAGCAGATTTTCTGCAGTACTCCATGGGGCCCTGGCACGAGCTGCCATGGGCCAGGGTGTCTGAACAAGCAGGTCTGAGTGGCAGCAGTGGCTCTGTCAAACCAAGTACATTATAAGTGTTTTAAAGGATCTGCTCTTGTGTTCCAGACATAAAAGTTTGTTACTTTTTTTTCCTTAATCAATGTCTGTGCAGTTGGTTGACATGAAACAGATGACTGGAGGGTATTTGGTAATTCTAGGACCTTGTAAAAATAACTTTTTTTTTCTAATACAAGCAAAGGTGACTGTAATGGTTGCAACAATGCCACTTCATTTCTAACAAAAACTTGATGAAGAGATTGGATTTTATTACAGTTTTATGTTACATGGTTAGTGATGTGTTACACTTGAAAAGCCCAGACAGAGACGGCCTAAATATTTCCTGCAAGCCCTGTATTTCCTACTAAATTGTTTCTGAAGCTCTTACCCATAGGGAGTACTTGGCTAAGGCACAGGGAAGGACGTTTGAGCTTGGATCTGATAAAGAGTAAGCTTGGGCTCTTCTCTCCTAGCTGTAGACCTAATGATGTGACCTACATCTTGCTTAGTTTAGATGTCCACCTACAGATAGAATGAGATGAGCTATACACCAGAAATGTCTGCTGCTCTCTATTGTGGAAGAAAGGAAGGTAGCCACTGACCTCTTGGCTGTTGTGCTCTGTGGAGAGCTGCTGTTGATTAAATGAAACCCTCCCTAAGGGGATTGAATGGTGGCCTGGATGGAAATGGTCACTAAATGGCTGTGTTCATGGTATTGGAAGTAAATCTGTAAAGGCATGTCCTAGGAGGCTTCACAGCAGAGATTAAAGCATTTGAATATCAAAGTGTATGGGAAGAACAAAGTTTACTGTTAGATTTTAAACGGGTTTATGGTTTGAATATATGATTTGCAAATATTACTGGGTTTATTTCAGCTGCGTTTTTTAAATCAAGCCCATGCCAAAAAGCACTTTTGAAAACTTCACAAACAGCTTGAAATAAACAGGGGTTGTCTGTTAATTATTGTTATGCTTACTTTCCTGCTTTGTGATCCGTTGATATGAACCTCTCTGCCCACTAATAATGTTGGTGGTGTCCATACTTCATCTATACTGGGGGATCTGGTACTGCTTTCCAGCACTTGGGTCTAGGTATTTCTCAGCTCTACGGTGGTGGAAGGCTCTCATTTCCTTCTTTCAGTAGACTCAAAAACTTCAGTTTACATATAGGGAAAGCCCAAGTAGCAGAGCATCACAGGACGCTCCAGTGGGCCCCTCAGGTTGGCCATCAGAGGGGAATAATTAGGGAATCATAGGATTGGTTAGGTTGGAAAAAAACTTTAAGGTTGTTGAGTCCTACCCTTAACCAGCACTGTGAAGTCCACCACTAAACCATGTCCCTAAGTGCCAGCATTACACATCTTTAAACACCTCTAGGGATGGTCACTCCACCACTGCCCTGAGAAGTCTGTTCCAGTGCTTGAGAGCCCTTTCTGTAGGGAAACTTTTCCTAACATCCACTCTAAACCTCCCATGGTGCAACTTGAGACTATTTTCTCTTTCCCCACTGCTTGTTGCTTGGAAGACTGACTCCCACCTAGCTGCAGCCTCCATTCAGGTGTTTGTAGAGAGAGATAAGGTCACCCCTCAGCCTTCTTTCTCCAGGCTAAACAATCCCAGTTCCCTCAGCTCCTCCTTGTAAAACTTGTTCAAACCTGTCATCAGCTCAGTTTTTCTCTTCTGGACAAGTTCCAACCCGTCAATGTCTTTCTGGTGGTGAGAGGCCCACAACTGAACACAGGATGATTGTGTGCCAGGTGCATTTTATAACATGTTTCTGCCCTATATTATAAACTGACCCATGGTGATACAGTTAATCTCAGGCATAGATCGACACAAAGAATAGTACTAATTTAATTCTTGACTTTGCTCCCAAAGTCCATTGTTCAAAGGTTTATAGAACAAATCAGCAAAAGTTTTGTTATGATAGATAACATGATAGATTTTCTTCCTGCTTCGCTTTCTTCATCTTTCCATTTCTTGTGTCTCTTCTGAACTGGTCCATATTGCCTCTTTCTGCTCTGCTTCCAGTTCTCCCCACAGCACACAAGTGCCATGTAGGTGTCAGCTGTCCTTTCCTTCTTCACTAGGGTTAGCCACTACACAGGTTTTTGCAGCACCAGTCCAGGGGCACTCAGCTTCAGCGACTGACAAGTCAGTAGGCGGCAGCTGAAGAGAGTCTGCAGTCTGAAAGGAATCACGTGGGTGAGAACTAGGGGAAGAAGGTGTGAAGTTGCTCCACCCAGGGACCTACTCAGAAACAGGAGGCAGAGAAATGGCAGTTACCACCTGTCTGGCTGTTATTAAATGGTATTGATCAACAGGAGTTATGGTTAATGCTAAAAAACGCCCTGGCATTGGGCAATTGTGGGTGCTCTCTCCATTCAGATCATGGGTTTCTTACTGAGGGACAAGGAAGCCAGGATAAAATGAGTGTGTTTAAGTTAAAAGATCTCTTCTAGGCACATTTTTCAGGTCACAAGGGCATCTCCACTTGGGCAAGTCAGAGATGGGATGAGATGCTGAGCGTACGAAGGTGGAGCTGTCAGAGGTCCATGAAGATGATGGCCCCCACAGCAACATTTTGAGTGCAGAAGGAAATGGCTGGGCAGTAGGAATGGAAGAGGAGCAGGTGACAGGCAGAAAAGCCATGATATGGTCTGAGAGCGAAGGATAAATTGCAGTGTTGACAGCATATGGATTAATAGACCAGCAGGATCTGCACTGATAAAGCTGACACCAAATGCTCTCATTAAGAGAGCTGCACAACTAAACAGGAATTTAAGGAGGGAGGCAGCAGTAGGAAGAACTGACAGAGCAGCACACAGGTAAAATGAGGCAGGGAGATATCATTCAGCTTAATTCCTCTGCCTTTGCTACATTCCCTCTACACCCAGGAAAAAAAAAAAAACAAACCAAAAAAAACCCTTGAGGAATGAGACAAGAACAAAAACAATTACCATAATTTGCCATGAATGTCCTTTTGGGCCTGCTTTCTCTTTCCTATGCCTGTGGCATAACAGGAGGTCATCTTCTGAGAGCACTTCCTCTACCAGCTTTTTAGAAGGTGCAGAACAAATATGTTCCCTGTGAAGTATGAAATGTGGCTGATGCCATTTACAGAGGAAGGTTGTTAAGGGTAGGTTGGAGCTTTAGTAGTGCTGGTAATATACATAGCATGTGATGCTGTCCAGATGTGGAGAATGGCTTCTTATTTATTCTTGATCTGCAAAAAGTATGAATGATAGTAAACACTGTCTGCTTCTGAAGAGATTTATGGCATGAGCTTCATGTGGGCTTCTCAAGAAGGTATGAGAGGAGAATATAAAATGAAACATGGCTGTTTATAATTGAAGAACATTTTCCCCAGGGGATCATAGCACCTTATTTTTTTCAAATGAAAATTCAGTCAACTAGATATTTAGTTAGCCCAAGGAAATATTTTCAGTTATCAATTAAAGGAAGTATGGGTGTTCTGTTGCTTGAAGATGTCATATCTTAAAATGAATCAGGATGCTGTATAATTATCATTTTACTCCTTATTAAATTGCTTTTTTCCCTCCAGCAGTGGCTCTAGCAGCTGTTTAGCCACATTCATTATACTTGTAGAGTGAAAGTTTTTATTTTAACCACAATTATCAGGACTAATGTTACTTTTTTAAAGTCAGTTTTTCAGCTGATAGTTGAATACTGAATCAGTAGGAATTGAATCCATTTACTGTTTAAGTATGATTTAACATACAGACAAATTTCTAAATGTGAGTGAAGTTTGGAACGGACTTAATTATAAAGTTGTTTTTAGCACTCTTGTAAAGATCTGGATTTTTGAGAGTTTACATTAAACATGCAAAATGATTTGCTCATTTTTTAAAGCAAGTGAATTAGAAAAAAGGATTTGTACATGAAAAATGCTTTTTCCTGAATATTAATAAGGCATGGCTCAGAAAAAAAAATGTGTTAAGCATTCACTCAGAATTTAAGCCAAAGCACAGTTCTACTGCAGATGAAAAGATGGTTGCATGCACTGGTCAAGGTGGGATTTCATGGATATTCACAATTGCAGGATGTTTCATAACTCAGTGGTCATGGAGTAATGCACAGAAACAATGCTGCAGAAAAATGAGAAGCTACATAACATGCACAAAAAAAAGCACTTAACTGTAACATTTGTGAGTATCTCTGTGTGATAAGGACTGAAACAAATTTGTGTGCATAGCTTTTGTGTGTGCTAGGGCTGAGTTGTAGTTCTGGTCACTGTCTTCCACATTTGCACACTGACTCCTGGCCTTCTTTGTCTCAGGTCTCATCCTAAGCCTCCTAGGGGTCTCTTAGGGTTTGTAATTTCTCTTTCTGAATTTTTCTGAAGACATTTCTAAGCAGTTTCAGGTCTGTAGATTGAGGAGAAGATGCTGAATTGGATGACTACATGCCCTAGATTATGAAGTTGAAGAATCATACAGAAAGAATAAGGACTTGAGGAAATTGCAACCATAAGCATGCAATAGGACACCTGATGAGTTGAATTAGCATTAAATGTATTTCTGCTTTATTCCTGAAGTATCACACTGTTTTACTTAGAAAACTAGAGGTTTTTAAGTAAAGTACAGCTACAAATCCTAAATTATTTGCATTGTTAGATAAAGGAATTGCAAAAGAGAATAGCTGAGGTGGGAAGGAATCTCTTGAAATTGTCTAGTCCAAGCCCCCTGCACAAAATATGGTCCTCTAGAGCAGGGTACTCAGGACTATGCCCTTTCAGGTATTAAATCTTTCTAAGCATACAGATTCCATAACCACTTCAGGCAATCTGTTCCAGTGTTTGATTACCAACACAGTGAAAAGGTCTCTTCTTACGTTTAAATAGAATTTCCCCTATGTCAGATTCATGCCCATTGCCTTTTGACCTGTCACTGGATGCTGCCTAAAGGAGCCTGGCTCCATCTTCTTTCCTTCTATCAGATGTTTGTACATAGGCATGTGTTCCCCGAAGCCTTCTTTTCAGCAGAGCTGAACAGGCACAGCTCTCAGTCTCTTCTTGTATGACTGGAGCTCCAGTCCCTTAATCGTCTTCGTAGCCTTTTGCTGGACTTGCTCCACAAAGTCCTTGTCTCTCTTACTGGGGAGCCCAGCACTGGACACAGAATTCCTGACCTTGGTGTGTCACCGGTGCTGTGCAAAGGGAAGGATGACCTCCCTTGCCCTGCCGGCAGTGTTGCCTGATGCAGCCTGAGAGGCTGCTGGCCGCCTTTGCTGCAAGGGCCCAATGCTGGCTCATGGTGAGCTAGATGTCCCCCAGGACTCCCAGGGCCATATCTGCAAAGCTGCTTTGCTGACATTTGCCTGAGTTGTGTCCTGGTGCCTGAGGTTATTCCTCCCTGGAGGCTGGATTTTGTGCTTTCCTTTGCTGGAGGTCATGGGACTGACATTAAAACAACGGGTTGTGCCACTCACTGGAATTAGTGTGTTTCCTAAGGAGAGGTGGACAGAATACACTGAATGTTAGATAAAATGAAAGGATCCACTTGTTTCCCATGATGTGGTTAAACTTTGTAATTCTCTAGACTGGCAGACCAGGAACTCGTTTGCTAAACTGCCAACATTTGGCTCTCACAGTCAGATGGAAGTTTCTGATTAAGAAGCCTGAGCCTCCAAGTGCTGGAAGTCTGTGGGTGCCATTCCATGAGGTGGAATGTGGGAGTGATCCATCCTTGTTAATGCTGGGTCATTTTTAGATGCAAAAATAGTGTGGTTGGGTACCTAACTTTCACCTCCTCTTTCTGCAAGCTTTTTCTTTCAAAAAACTTAAAGAACACTTTTTGGCTGATACATGTTCATACCCAGATAAGCCTAAATGTACTGCAGCTCTCCCAAAAAATGCAATCTCCACATTACAGCTTTCCTGGCATTCACAGCCAGTGCTTGAAGGCAGTCTGACATGTTCAGTCCAAGTGAAGGTGTTGTGCATACAATGAAAGACCTCTCATTGTTTTTAACCTTAACTGCAAAATAGTATTGAGCAAGTGCAGGCAGGTTTTTCTTTGTGTGCTTTCAGCTTAACTGAAGTTTGAAAACAGATGAACCGAATTGTAATGTAGAGAAGACTAAAAAAAAAAAAAGTTAAATGGAGTCAAAAGGGTTATGAATAAGCATCTGCTCAATATTTAAGATCATTATTGTCAAAAATACTAAGATACATAGGCATTGTATGCTATTAAAGACTTAAATATGTTAGATTATAGTTGGGCCAGATATTTTCCTGAGAATATGAGCTCTCAAAGAAAACTGTTTATCAGGGCTTAAAGGTGTCCCTTCTTCAGGCTTGCCCAAACACACTCAGTAGTTTGCCTTCTGAAAGTGTGATGAAGGAATGCCTCTGATTTTAGGAAGCTCTCATGATGAAATGGCTCAAAGTCACTCACAGTAAGCCTTAATTTTAGCTGAAAGTTAATACTGGATGATGGCATGAAGAGCTTACTTTTGCCTGTCCTGAGTAATTTCAGTTAAATCAGGTTTCTATCTTATGTCACCTTCTGTTTACAACCCTCCCAAAAATTGTCCAGCAAGTCCATTGCTGTGTTCCTATTGGGTCTCCTTGAAACAAAATCTATGATGAATCTTCATGTATCATGTCTGTTATAAATGAAAGAATGCATGCACTGCTCACTATCCCAGGACCAGTGTTGCTGTATATTGTTTTGAAATGTAATACAAAGCCCAAAGAATCAAGATTTCTTGGCATGATAATATATACCAAAAAAAATGTTGTCTGATGTCTGGACTTGTTTTTCAGTGTTTGGAAGGGGCTCGGGGAAGGAGACGGGGAGCATACGGGGGATGGCTATCTTTTCCAGACAGTTGACTGATGCTGTGAAAAACCCAGTTCACGCACAGGAGGCACGACTTCACAGCTCTGCTTTTCACATGTTGCTGTCAGCAAGTCTTTCAGAAGGGATCAGTACAGAAATAGGCAGGTTTGGTGCTTGCCACCGATCCCACCCTAACACCATCTGGTGAAAACAAGAAACCCTGGGAGCAGTTTGTGCAAGTGGGTTTGGCAAATGGCTTATAACCTCACCTGCAGTGCCTGTGAAATGCTGCCTGGTGTCATTTTGTCAAGGATAATGATGAAAGGGAAAATATCTTGATACTATGAAAAGTAAATTCTTGTGCAAATGTGCAGCCTCATATTTAGATCGAGCTCATCTTATCCTGTGAGTTTTTGATTAAATGAGTTATACAATCCCTAGGCAAAAGCAACTGAGTATTTTCTTTTAAGTTTTGAAATTTTACATTGTTTAGCATTTATTTTCTTTAACTTCATTTCTGTTCACTGAAATAGGGGAACCATTTAGATTCTATAAGGCAGGATATCTTTACTGTGAGGGTGGTGAGACACTGGAACAGGTTTCCCAGAGAGGTTATGGATGCTCTGACCCTGGAAGTGTCCAGGTTGGATGCGGCCATGAGCAATCTGGTCCAGTGAGAGATTCCCTGCCCGTGGCAGGGGGTTGAAACAAGGTGATCTTTTAAGGTCCCTTCCAACCCAAACCATTCAATGATTCTATGATTGTCATAGGTTGAGATCAGTATGTTTCAGACATCTGTTGCCCTTTTTGGCCAGACCTGGCATGGGGTGTGGAGAACTGAATGGGTCTGAAATTTCTTATTGAATGCTTTTCAGACTTTTGCTGTCCCCTGAAATTACAGTCTGCAGAACAGGTGTTTGAATGCATTATTTCTTGTGTAAAATAATGTAAAGCAGTTGGTGCATTTCAGGAGGCAGGACCTTCGTATCATAAAATAAGTTCTAGCAAAAACTTTAATAATTAGATATTTCATGTTTTCTAACATTTCATCATCTTCATGATTCATTTTGCTTAACAGAGCAAACACTGGGAGATAATAGTGAAATCCTTTTGCTTTTTCTCTGGGATGAGAAGCAAATCTTTGGACAGTAGTTGTGGTTTATTTTTCTCTTTTCAGATCCACTGCTTAATCCAAGCTTACCAGTAAATGAACATATGACTCATTCTCTAGATAGCAGTTTGAAAGGGGAGTCTTCACATGTCTATCTTGTTATTGTTTTACTTCCTTTTTAATATTGTAAAATCTGCCTTCAATATTAAAGTAGTCTGTAAGAGAAACATGGTACTTCTCCAGAACCAGTCTTGACCCTAAAGTCATTTTTGTGAACAGAATCGTCTGCTGATCTTTCAAAAGTATTGACGTTTTTTGTAAATTTTGCATTCCATAATCGTGGGAATGGCTCTTTCTGTTTTCATATTACAAATCTTTTGTCCAAATTGTCACTTTGTGAGAGGAAATTTTTTAAAGTTTGAGAAAATCTGGAGGCTGGAGACCAGTAGAAAAAGCACTAGAGGGCAAATAGAAGGGGTTAAATTTTTTTTAGTTCTAAATACCTGATATTGCTGTGTTACTTCTCTGAATCAGTTGTGTATTACAATGGAAAAAAACTAAGCCAAGTGCTTTTGGAAGTAACCCCCCTACTCTTCACATATTTTAAACTCTCTAATCAGAACAGTAGTTTAAATATTGTAAAGTTTACTGACTTAATCATAAAATGTTGCAATACAGTAGCAAATGCAATCAAGAACCAGGAACTACATCTGCTTCCATGAAAGAGCATGGGATATCAGATACATTACTTCCTCCAAGAAAAATCTCATACCTGAAAATATTTCTACATGTACTGGTGAATTTAAAAATAAATTGCAATTGCTGCATTCCCTGCAGAAAAGTTTATAAAATATCCATGCAATATTGAATTTCTTTATAGAATAGCAATATTCTCTCTTTTCTCTCCTGAAAAAAATTATTTTTCAGATTTTTTTTTACATCTCTTGCCTTGTTTAAAAGTCTGCCTGCATGACTTGCTGCTGAAGGTAGCATTTCAACCCCCGAAATCTTAAAACTGTGACCAATTGTATGGTTTATTGTGACTGTGACAATATTTGTTATTTCTCTTTGAGCCACTGCTTCGGAATCATGTGAAATTATGAGTTTTCAGCTTTCATTAAGCAATAAAAAAGAAGTTTCTGCCCTGTCATGGTCTGAAGAGAACAGCTTGGAAATGTGACTCGTAACAACTGAAAAATCAGAAAGCGGGTCAATCTCTCAGATTGATTTTTCACCCAGCCTTATGGTTTTGTGGAGGGGAGTCTGACTCTCATCTTCTGCTGAGACTGACAATATTGTCAATATTCTGTGATCTCTGGCAGCATATTTTATCATGTGTATCATCAAGATCAGAGTTGCAAATTTTATACAAAAATAAAACTGTTGATAGACAAAGTGATGGTAGAAATACGGAAAAAAGTGACTACTTTAAAAAGTAATTTTGTGTGTCTGCAAGAGCTTCTATTTTTTAATGTGCCCTGAAAGTTCCTTTTCTCCTGGATTATTTAGCTCTACATATGTAACTGTGGGTGTACTTATAACCAGGCATATATATATATACACACACATATGTATACATATATACATATGTGTGTGTGGTTGTACACACAACTGGTTTTGCAGAAGAAGAGACAAACCTGCACAGTCCTGGATAAGGCTGTATGGAGTTTAATTCAAGACCTTTGATTGCTCAGACACTTCAAGATTTCTGTCCTTTTGCTTGGTTTCACATTATACATCCAAACTTGTCTCCTCCAGCCAGGAGAGAAAAGTACAGGGCAAAGTTTTGCTATAATTATAGATGCAATAAACCATTTTTATATGTCTTCAGGAGCAGTTAGCTGAGAACACCCAAAAGCTTAGATCCAGCAAGCTACTATTTTAAGATTGCCAAGAACAAGTTAATGTTAGGTTTAGTGCTTTGTAATTTGACTAGAGAAATGCACCTAAAATTTAAAGATTGAATTTTTAGACCTTAAGAAGATTTGCTTCTCTATTCATATTTATAGTTGAAGTGTGTTTAATAATTTGCTATTAGGTGCATAAAACTACTGCTACAATCCTAGGTTAGCTAATAGTAGTTGACAGTATCTTTGTTTTTTCTCTGGGTTGTTTTAGAGATTGTACTGCAATCTTAGGCTGATCTTAATGAGATCCAGCCGGGAGTTAAAAGAGCAATATCCCCTCCATGCACACACACACACACACTCCAGAAATGTTGATGTGGTTGTTTTATTGTTCAAAGCAGGGATTTGGGAAGTGGCTGCAGCCTCTGGGAGCTGGGGTTTGTTATGGGAAGCTGGTGAGAGGTAACCAAGACAAGACTGACTGTGGCCACCGTGATTCAGGCTACAAACCGACGTGGGCTGAAAAATTGAGCTTTCAGCTAAATCTGGAGGAAAACATCTGTCATGGTGCAAGACTAATCTGATAGTCCTCACTTAAAATTAACCTGCCTTCAGCCCTGGTTTCAGAGGACTTGGTCCTGCTCCTCCAGGAAGGGCCCCACGTGGGAAAGCAAACAGCTCTGATACATCCACAGCTGTCTCACTCTATACAACAGAAGTGTAAGTTATCTAATAAATAATCACTGAATTGCATTTATTTGCACATGGGAAGAGAGCAGAGGAAAAGGCAGAGGAACATTAACTGTTATGTTTTTGTTGTAAATGGCACAGAAATGTGAGTCACGCCTGAGCAGCTCATTCATGAGGTTGCTCTGTTGGACATGGAAGTCCGACTGGTTTGAACTGCTGGCTTTCCTGCAGCCACCCTCCAGCTGTTAAATTTAACTTTCCTGCTTGGAAACCTGTTTATGTGAAAGTGTCTTTCTACACAGAAGGATTAGGTTGAATGGAGTGCATGGCATAAACTTGCTTCTTCTGCCTGTGGGTGTCCTTCAGACAGGCTGCATTGAATAGCAAACTGGTTAAATTTCCACAGATCCAGGGAGGCAGAAAAGAATGGAAAGAATGAATGAACTCAGGATGGAGGCCTGAGTGTCTTTGACTGCATCTTGCCACATTTAGTAAAGAAAAGTTTATACCTCTGAAAAAAACCCCAAAATCGATATTAAAAAAAACCCAAAAAAACAAAAGCAAACAAACAAAACCAAAGCAAACCAGAAAAAAAACCAACAAAGAAAAAGTAGAAGGAAACATGTTTAAACAGCTAAGGGTGAGTCAGCATACTGGAAGCTAATGCACATGACTGATGAGATTATCTGTAAATCTCTTTTTCCACTTACCCCCTCTTCCCCTAAATTACAGTTTAATGACTCTGCTTTCTAAAGCTTGTTGCTTTCCTGAAGCCCAAAATCTTCCTGTCCTGTAGAGAGGTCAGCTCTCTTCTCCTGCGAGGCAGAGAGCTACATAGGCTGGGGGCAGATTTTAAAGCCCCAAACACCTGTTAAAGCTCATTTGGTAATTATTAGCTTCAGGAGAGAATAACTTTGATTTCACAGTAAGCATTTTCAAGGTTATTTTTTTAACCTTGCACAGAAAGGATATTCTGTACCTTCAGTCATGAGTGTTTGTACTCAAGATAATACTGCAGGGCCTGGATTTGTAGCATCTGCTGAGGCACCAAATTCCAATGACAACTGCACTTCTAATTGAGAAGCACCATCATTAATGCAGGTATCTCGTGTAATTAAAGGTAATTAATTATCATTATTAGTTAAGGTATAAATTAGGTGGAGTGAATGCAACTGTAAGGTTAGACTCTGGTGGATCTGATTTCTGTGTGTAACGGAGTAAAGGAGGCCCAAGAAGTTCTCCAGCACCCGTCCAAAGATCTCCTGAAATGTACCTTGCTTAGCTGCCAGTTCCTGAACCCCTCACAAACCCCACACATCCCTAATTCAGGTGTCAGTCCTGCATCTTTAACAATTGTTAATCTTTTACCAGGGAGATGGGGAGGTGCCTTTTGGGGGGTTTTTTCCCTTCCTTGTTCAGAACAGCAATACTTGCTAGAATGGCTGGAAGCACATGCACTGGCAAGCCTGCTGCGCTAATCCTCATGGGATGCCCAACTCCCTCGTTTCCTGAGTACATGCTGTTCATAAGCGTAGGTTGGCTGTGATGCAACCCCAGCCAACACCCTGAGTGTTTCACAGTCTTGACATAACTTGATTCCAGGAATGACTAGAGCCAAATCTGCTTTTACTTTTCTCCTTCCTCATGTGCGCTTACTTCGATTTTGTTCCCGTGATCCAAGTTGGTAAATTCAAACCACAGCTCAGGAGAGGAAGGTGTGGCTTTCTGCTTTGTTCCTCCAGATAGCCTTGAAACAGGAACAGGGAGAAGGCAAAATTTCTGTTCCTTTAAAGAAATGCACTAATTCAAAGCTAGGCACTCACTAATGTTCATCAGTCCATTCAAGAAAAGCTCCTATGACTGCTTTCAGGTTTAGAACTTTGTTCCTGGGGACCAGTGAAAATTTCCAGTGAGGGAAAGCTAGTAGCACATTATTAAGCCTTTAAATAAGGTGCTTAAATAAGTGGCCCCACATCTGTGAACATTCATGTTTCCATACAAATGTTTGAAACAGTGGTAGCTGCTGTAGGTTTAGCATGGTGTTAAACAAAAAAACCCAAAGCCCAGGAACCACCACGGCCGCCCTTTTCTGAAACCCTGTTGGTGCCTGCAAGGCACAAAATGCTGGTTTCTATTCACCTCCAAGCAAAGGATAATAGTGGATGTTGTGTTACTTTAATCTCACTGATGACTATTTTTACAAAACAGACTACAGTACATTTACTAGTACATGATGGAAGGGCATAAATAATTTAAATAACAGTTGTCAAAATAAATGAGCAATGTGCATTTTGTGATAAATTACACTTGCTTTTTTAATGTGTTTCTCACTTAGTTGGAAAATTCAGTAATTTGCAGTGGATCTCCCACTTGCTAAAGTGAATTAGCAAGCCTCTACTCTCTTAGCCATAATTTTAACCTTAACTAGAAAGGAATTATTTAGTATTACTTTGGCAAAGGTTCCTCCTTAATATTCTTTTACAGCCATAGCCTAACAGTGTAATGTAAGTTATGTATGTATCCTGGAGACTTGGATTTTAGAGCTGAAAGCTGATTATGGACAGTAAAGAATTTCAGCTAGCATAAATATATAATTGTTTTAAATAGAATTTTAACAACGATTCGTATCACTGACTGCTTCATTCCTTCTATTGGCACACAGATGCCAACCAAATTCATAGTTGCTTAAGGAGTATGTAATGGGAAGTTATTTTGAAGATGTGCAATACCAACATTAATGTATACACAGAGCATACATCTGCCTAATTTTTCTACTTACTTGTTTTTAGGTAAACTAAATGATGGAACTCTGTTGTCACCAGTCTATTTTTTAATATATATATATATGCAGCTATACTTGGTCTCCTTTGTACTTGGGGTTTTTTTTTCACTTCCTTTCTCCTGAAACTGAAGGAGGCTGCTGCAGTTGAGCATCTCTGCAAATCAGAAATGAAGTCCTTTTTCTCTACCATTCTGTGGGTGCCTATGATGGATTTTGTTTTGTTTTGAGACTGGCTTACTTTAAGAGAAAAAAAGATGGCAGAAAATCTAAAAAAAATGGCAGTAGGTTTCAGGTGCACTAATAATAGCCTAAGTATTCTTTTAAAACATTCCGCTTGCATGGGCTGGTTATGGAGATGACAGTATGTTTTTAAATAAATCATCCCTGGTTAAGTATTACTGTGGGTCCATTTTAGTCTTACCTTGAAATCAAAGAGCAAATTTCCTATGTGTTACTCAGACAAAACAGACAGACAAATACAGGCTTTCAAAGGTAAGTCTGGCATGCATCGTGACACACCAAGGATAAGCTGGAAGAGTGAAAAATATTTTTGTTTGGAGCTGCTTACAAGGTGGGTGTATACAGTAATCAGTGCCAACACAGAGAGACAAGACAAAAATCTTATATCCAGACAGACAGATACATAGACAGGTGTCAATAAGAGGCAGATTTGATTGTCTCTACAAAGTACAGTGTTCATACCATAGGCTCAGATGTCATCTTCAGAGGTATTTTTGTCCTTCTTCTGGCCATTTCATCTTGGCCACCAATGACTCAAATTGGGGCAAATCATCAGCATTAAAAGGCCTTTGTTTTGGGGAATAAACCTCTAGAAGTGCAAATGGAATCTTCCCCAATCTAGATATCCTACCTTGAAATTGAATCTAATGTTTCTGCTGGAATGAGACTGGCTGTTTCCATTATTTAATTTCACATTCAATATTAAGTTTGCAGACAGTTCCAAATATGTAACGTGGGGAAAGGGTGTCAAATGACATTAGAAACCAGCTTCTGGCTATTCTCTGATGCAGCAAGGTGGCAGGGGATGCTGCTTTTAGATACTCGAGAGTTGCTGGAAAAATTTTTATTTCCTCATTTATAGTGTCTGCATATGTACAAACACAGTTCTGTGTGTTAGTTTTGTCCCTTTGTTACATTAAGCAAGTGCTATGGCATGGGGAGATTAAGAAGTCCAAGATTATGAAGTCCAAAAACTAAGAGGATTGGGAGCTACTCTCTATTTAGGATGGATGTGCTTGTGGGAGAAGAGAGCTCCATCAGTGCCAGTCAGACTAGAATGAGGTAATTTGCTGTGCAGTCACAGCAGCACATTTAACTGCTGGCAGATAGCTGGTATCAGACTTTCACAGATTGTTATTCAGAGAAAGGAGAGGTCCAACAATCAAGCAACCTGTATGGAATTAACGGGTAAACTGGTCAACAGGGCACAACTTCTATTCCAGTCTTCCAAATCCTTTGTCTGGTCCTTAACATCTCAAATAAAATGTTACCACAATTTACAGCCAGCACTAGAGTTAACAGTGATTTATCACAACTTGGTATTTAATCAAGGAATCTTGGCACTCCCCAAGAAAGTCAGTAATTCTGCTGCCATGCAAATAAGTGAGCACCAGTCAAGCTACTGTCACAAACCTCCATTTCAGGGAGACTGTTTTTCCCCTTTCTAGTGGTTGTCATGGTCTTCAAAAGGCAAAATTTCCAAACTAATTCTGTCTCTCACAATAACTCCTATAATACATTTTTAGAGTGCGCTATTACATATCAGTATGTAAAAACAGCTCTGCGTTACTCAACCTGTTCCCTGTGTGTATTCAGATCCATGCATTCAGCCTTGGCTAACTGAAATAGTTTTGTTACTTTTTTCCCCTTCAGCTGTGTAGATGCACCACAGCTCACAGCTCTTTTTTTCACATGTTAACTGAGATTATGGTTGGATGTGTCAAGCCATTGGATTAGACGATCCCTGTAGGTCCCCTCCAACTGAACTATGCTTTCAGTGAAAACCTTGCTCTTCTGCATCACTAAGTCAAATTCTGAGGTCTCATCTACCTGCAGGTGTGTCCGAGATTTCTTGGTGTTCCCCCTGTGGCCAGCAGTAAGGATCTCCTGAGAGCAGTCAGGTTTGGTGCTGGGGACCAGAGGCAGGGCCTGGCTCTGCACTCTGTAGACAGTCTGCAGACATAAATAGTTAACAGCAGTAGGTGTCTAAAAATAGTTGAATGAATCTGGGCCACACTTTCATTTGCAAGACCTTTGCTGGTACAGCAGCCCAAAAATACCAAGTGTGGTAGGTAGACTTTGGGTTGGATGTGTTACATAATATAAGTAGCTAATGTTGTGTAATGGGGAACAGATATTTCAAACCATCAGCTGCTGTCACCTTTAGTGGTGCTTCTGTCCTAGGCTTTGGTTTCAGAATTGATCCATATCCCTACCACAGATTTTAAAGACCATTTCAAGAGCTCAGATTAAACTTTTGGCTGTCAGAATGCCTTAGTTTTAGTGGAAAAGGTTATCAAGCTTTCCAAAAACCTCTTAGAGGCTGCTGCAAAAGTTTTGGAAGCCGAATGTCTTAATAGGGGGCAAAAACATGGTCTCAAAACTGTTTTTCATGTTGGATCAGGTGAACTGGAATTGTGTAAAGATACAGCCACTCAATCCTGAGCTAATATCCTAGTCACTTGTCTGCTCTCTGGGAATAGAGGTCATCGTCTTTAAAGGTCGTTGCAAATGATATCTCGGCATGGTGGTATGGATGAAGTGCTGGGTTGGTAGAATGTAGGTATTCAGTCATAATCGCTTGTGGTTATTTTATATATATAGTCATGATCAGTGGATTTTGTGTGTATATATGTATGTTTCTCGTGACATTTTAGCTAGAGTTACTGTAGACATGCAGACACGCAGCCTGTCTAGATTCTAGACACAGAACCTGTCTATATTTTGCATTTATTGTGCAAAAGTGTTTTTAAAGTGCTGTGCATGCTTCCAAGCATCTCATACTGTCATAGCACAGATGATGGCTGTCTAGTGATAGACACAGTGAACTCCTTTGTTCATGGGCAAATGACTATGTGGTTGTGCAGTTGCTTTGTAAAGCACACCTGGATGAACAGCACTCGATAGAAGCAAAATAATCACTGTTCATTAAAATTTGTTTTAAGATCATGTACATATATAGACTTTCATTTCTGTGTGTTCTACTCCAAATCAGTACCATTAATGAAACTGAGTAATTTGCTGTTAGCTGGCAATGTGTTTTTAGAGTAGCTGATTTTAAATATCTGGACTGTAACTGCAGTGTATATTTTTCCTATGTAGTTTCTTCACAAATGGCATATGCCCAGTTTGTCTAATCTCTCCTTCTGTGATTACAAAATAGCCAGGTTACATAAAAACAACTAAATTACGGATTTGCATACAATACTGCTGTGGCTCTGCAGAAGCCATTTTGGGCTGTTCAATGCTTACAGTTTCTTTCATTGAAAGGGCTTGTTATTTCACCAGCAGCACTACAGAGTTGTTCCAGTATTTTGCTTGGAAACATTTTTTTCATCATTCTACTCCAACTGCTGCAAATGAAATAAATAATATTTAGTAAAATAAGTAATAAAAGACAATAAACCAAATTACTGCTAATGTAGTTCTTTCTGCCATTTAAACCTATGGGATTTTTGTAAGCTGGATTTCATAGTCTTTGGGCAGAAACCAGCCTTTATTTAAGTGTTTGAATAGCACAGTGGGACCCCAATTCATGTCTGGGCGCTGACAAAGTAACACTACTAAAAATAGTTTGCAGAGTTGGGCCCTCCAGTAGCAAAAGAAATGTCGGAGACTGCATAATTTGAAGAAATGCTCTGGCTGTTGCCAGTGGGTCTGCTGTCCCTATTGTTATTTAAAACCAGAATTAGCTGTGCCTGGCATCTAGAGCACAGTCTATCCATTTGCAGCCTGCTGGCTTCATTCTGTATTACCTTTCTAAATCTACTTAAACATCTATGTTCTCTGAGAGACCCTAGTCAGCATTTGGGGAGACACAAGCCAGGACTCTGTGTTACGAACACTCGGATTTCGGAGCTGGCTGAAGAGGCTCCTGCTGCTGCTGCCCACGGCCATTCCTTGCGCTCCCTGCCAGGACAACTGCAGCCGTGGTGGAGCTCTGAGGCAGATCTGGGAAATGAATTGCTTTAAAGCTTTGCTCTAGCTTTTCTGATGGGCTTATTTCACAGGTCCATGGTACTGTGCAGCAGTGTTGGGCCAGCAGCAGGGCAGTGGAGGAAGGGGAGGAAAGACTGGAGAACCGTCTCCACCACTGAGTGATTCATCACATGGAACTGCACTCCCAGTATTGTGTGCGTGCTGGAAGCACAGTCATGGTCTTCAGCCCACAGGCAGAAGGCAAATCTCGTTCCATTGCTTGAAGGTGCAAAAAGAAAACTGGTTTAGCAGTGAACAGAATGACTCCCATTAGGCACCCTCAAGGAACACTGAATGTGCACAGTCTTAACACCAAAGACCTCAAAATGCCATGGGGATTTTGCATAGGTAGGGATATTCCCAGTCTTGGCATTGTATAAAACATGTTGTTTAGCATAAGGAGCTAGAACACACATAAAAACCTGTTTTCTAGGAGAGAAGGCTAGCTATTGGATGACCTTTTTTATATACCAGATTCAGAAGTCTTACCGTTTTACCAGTGATTTCCCAGGTTATTTCCTGGTGAAATTCTTGAGACTGAATCAGAAGCAAAAAGGCTTTTTTAGAACTGTCTTCCCTTCTTTCTTTCTTTCTTTCTTTTTCTTTCTTTCTTTCTTTCTTTCTTTCTTTCTTTCTTTCTTCCTTCCTTCCTTCCTTCCTTCCTTCCTTCCTTCCTTCCTTCCTTCCTTCCTTCCTTCCTTTCATTCTTTCGTTCTTTTTTTCCTCATAAAGGCTTTAGTATCTGCTAGATTGAAATCTGGGGTGGATTTGTAGCAGTGGATTTAGAAGTGCTCACTGGTGTGGCCTGGTCTGTGTAATAGCAATGAACAATAGTCGTATGCAATGAAGAAATACCTTTCATTTGTGTCAGAGGATGTAATTTCCTGAGACATTAGAATGAATTTCTCATCTGGAATCTGGGCCCAGCGGTTAGACAAAAGTTCTTGTTGGCAGGCGGTGCCCAGTGATCACAGAGACATCTCCAGGATGCTCCATTAAGGCCACAGATACAGTAATCTCGTGGGATTCTCTAAGCAGAAAAAAACTGGAAAAAACAGGGAGACCTGAGCTGCAGCAGCATGTTGTAGTTACACCCTAGTGAGGTGAGATCATTTCTCTTTGTAATCTCAGAATGGAAAGTAGAAGCTGAATGATAGTGTCATTAAGAAGTTGATATTTAACACATTTACAGCTCTCCCAGTTCCCATACCCTCCAGGGCCAAACTCCATAGTCCTGAATTCTGAGACTTTTCCAGAAGAAAACCCTTCATTAGTAGGGCAAACCAACTGGCTATTCCTGAGCATCCCACACTGCTTTTCTGATAAGGCTGCTGTTCAGTTTTGCAGCCTCTGCAACATCATAGCTTCCTTTTTATATCCATTTAGACATTTTATGTGTGCAGTGTTTAAATACTGTCTCTTCAGGAACTTAGGGCATGGATCCTCCTAGCTAACCTCGTAGTCAGCCAGTGCCAGCATCTACTTCTTCATGATGCACCCAACCTGGTGCAGCCTAAGTGGGAATGAGCACCAAATACAAAACCCTTGAAGGGTGTGTTGGAGGTGATGGAGAACAAGTTAAAAAATAGCTTAGCAAAAGATGATCTGGCTGTGTTTATTCTTGGGCAGTGTGTGGTGCCCAGCAGATGGTGGCCGGGCTTATGAAACAAATCTGACAACATAGCTACCTGAGCCAGGTGACAGTGAGGCCACTGGAAGATGGAGTGTGGATGTTGAGCACGTGTGACTTGCTCCTCTTCCCTGGCAGTGCACGGTGCTGCCCTGTGTTTACCACGGGGTGAGGGCACAGGGCTGGTTACAGCAGAGCATCTGTTCTGCTGCAAATCCAGACGCCCGTTCCCTTGCAGTACTGTGTTCACAGAGGCATGCCCTTAATTACCCCAAATAGACAAATGCATGATGCAGACTGAAAATTCCAGACATATGGACATGCCAGAAGTTTTGTGTCTCTTGTGGGTGAGGCATTAGAAATGTCTTGAGGGGTTACCAAAACTTGTTGCTACCCCAGATCTCCTTTTGAATGATGTGTCAGCACTTGTTTGAGATAAATGTTGAAAGACTTGTAGGCATCATCAGAGAAAATTTTCACAACTAACTTGGAAATCAAAGTCTTGTTGACTTTAATGAGACTTTGGTGTGCAAATTACTTGGGGGTTTTTTAATATCTTGTCCATCTTCTTTCTAGCCCAAATCTGTTTTATGCTCCAGTGGCAGAAATCCTTCCTTCCTTTCTTCCTTCCTCGAAGCAAAAATTTAATTGGGATGCTTACTGTTCTGGCACTGGGAGAGAACTACCACATCCCATTACATATTTTCCCCTGACTTTTGAGGCATGAAAGTTTGTCTGCACATGAATTGTGATAAACTGTTTGGCTTGAGATAAAATGGTAGAACTTTTCCAGTTACAAGTTCTTACGAACCTAATTTCCTACCACAGTTAAAGTATGAAAGGTGTTTAATAATGAACAAACCATTATTTTTGTTTACTCAAATTTTACCTACCTATGTGAATTTCTTTCCGTTTGTTCATATGTTGCAAGTGGAAATGAAAAGAAATCAGTGGCAAATAGAAACAATTTGGCAGCATAGGCACAATAAATTATCCGGCTACAAAATGATACCAATAATGCTGAGTAAATAATTCCTCTACAAAACTTCAGTACTTTGTGGGTTTTTTGCAGGAAAAAATCTCATTATCTCAGTTACGTGTATGAATTTTTAAGAAGATTATTTGGTGTGTAATTTCCTTGTCAAATTCCAATATCCAAGGCCTCAAAGGAATTTAGGGCTCTTATCCCTCACTGGAATCTCTATCATTCTTGATATCAGTAGAAATGTAAGCATTAAACATGCTAATCCTGAACATTGTGGTACCTACATTTCACATGTTAATTGTAAATTGTAACAATCAAATTAAGCATGAAGTTGCAATTCCTGTCACCTCTTGTTTGCCATTTAATTGGTGGATAACTACTCTGAGGTCATCATTCAGCTTTCTTGGTAATCAGAGAAGAGAGGAGCTGCCAAGGAATCGTTTATCCAATGTGACAAGTAGTTAGGTGGGTCACTCTTGGAAGGGCCCTGTCTTTCTCCACTGCTTGTGGAAGAAGCCCAGATAACAGTGTAGGCTGGTTGCCTGTCTAGGATGGGTGGAATGAGTTTGTCTGGTCAGCCACCTCACGAACTTCAGAGCCAAGTGAACTGGTGTTCTGCACAGCAAATTACTTCTCATAGCTCAGCACAGGTGGGGATGGATTCTCCCATCCCACTTCTGTCTGTGATTTGTATTTATCTGGGGTTCCAGTCTGCAATTATGCGTGGAAATTCCCAGCTGGCTTTAATCAGGCTATCTGCAGAAGTTAAAGTGAATAATCTCAGAAATCCAAACAAGCTTTATTTATTTACATCTCTAACCTTAAAGACAAGCTTCCAGGTGGGAAAGAGATACGCTGTATGTCTTTTTTTTTATGCTGCTCCAGTTTGTGCAGAACAATTACGTACTTATTTAACTAGACAGCAAAGGGAAGTCTAGTGATCTGTGATATGGCAGGTGAGGTCTTCACCTTAACCACTGAGATGCTACTCTGATGCATGTTTCACTTTCTTGCCTCCATCAGTCCATACTGGTATGTTCTGCAAGGAAAGAATCTGAATGATGAATCCAAGTCTTTCTCCTGGATATGACATTTAGCCCCAATCCTTCTCTTTAAAGTGTAGCAGTGCCCTTCTGTCTGACTTTTAAAGGTCAATTTCTACTTGGTATTGAACTATTTTCTACCACCAAATACATTGGTCCTGTCTTTGATTTACACTGGGTATGGCTCTGCTACAGCACCTGAAAGCGTGGCCCAGCCCCCAAGTGCTGGATGCCCAGCCTGGCCAGTGATGATGGCACGTGGGGGTGAGGATGGGCAGTGTATCATTTTCCCAGCCCTGGGCTGCCTTGGGAAGGAAAACGGGATTTGGAGGCAGACAAGGGCAATGTGGAGAATTCTGGCAGGTCCTGTAAACTGTCCCACAGGACATGGTTGATACCACTTAGTTTGGACAGAGGGAGAGATTACACAGCATTTTGCTTGGGATGGCAGCAACCACACCCAGCATCACCTCCACAGCATATGGTGTGGTCTGTCACCATTTGTATGCATTTCTGTGCAATGGTCTTTTCAGGAACATGTGCAGGATTCAAAAAGGGACAGAAAAATATGCAGATGCTTTGGATAGCTTCCAAATTAAAATGATAGGAAACAGGCAGATCAGAGTAAAGCACAATTTGCAACCAATCAAAGAATCTCTGTGCTGAGCAGGAACTCCTCAAAACCCTGGATGACTGAATAGCTCATGCATTCTGAATACTGGTTTTCTTTGTTTCATACATGTCAGGTTTTCATGACTGACTTCTTTGCTTGGCTCTGTGGTCAGTACAGCCCACATAATTTCAGTACTTCATGCATGACTTAAGAATTTCTTTGATGAAAACTGCCCATCCTTTGTTTATCAAGTGCTTCTGCCAAGGCAGCATTACTGGTATTTAGGGTCTCTCCTTTGGGAATACATCCAAATACAGTCTTAATAATCACCTAGGGGACTCTTCAAATGTGGTAACTCATTTTGATCACTGTAGTTCACTTTCCAGCTGTTTAGACAGAGACATGAAGTGTGATGTGCAGAGGGCGAGCCCTCTCTGCTGCCTTGACACAGCATCAGCTGTGGGGTGCAGGAGGGTCCCTGCCTCAGATGGGACCTGCCCTCACTGCAGCTCTCTCCCTGAGCTTGGGCCTGCAGCTGGGAGAATGAGACCAGGGGCCTTCTATTGGATTTTATTTTTAAAACAGTAGTGGTGTATGCAACACCACTTATGTGTATGCAACATGCTTATTGTTCTGTAGACCTTTCTGAGGATGCCTGGGAAGACTTGTTCACAAACAGATTGATGAGGCCAAAATAGTGGCTGCTTTTTTCCTGTACAACCCAGCAGCTGTGGAGGGCATGCTGGGTTGTAACATTGATGGTCCAGCAATTTCACTTTCAGATGACAATCAGTAAAGTACAATTTTGAGATAAAATCAGACTTTGGGCCAGATTAGGAGAAGGCATCTTTGGCATTCTGGAGTACATAGTCCAGAAGCTTCTTCAAACCCCCTTTCCTCAGGAGATCACATGGCTCTGACAGCCTAAAGCACTTGTTGCTGGAGACAGGAGCTGGACAGACAGCACCAGTGCAGCCTTGTAACTCTGTGCTTCACTAGGAACTGTAAAATAAGGCCATGTCTCCTCACTGAGGTATTTTGAAATTAAGGCCTTTTTTGGTGACATGTTTAGACACTGTGTCCATGAGAATAGAAGTAATTTTTTTCCAGATGGAGGTTGGACATTGTGCATTAAATGAGGTTGCGGGGCACATGCTGAACTGCAAGAATAAAGCAAATGCTACCAAAATGCTCTTTGTCTGCATTCTGTCTGTTTGATTCCCAGAGGAGTGCAAGGGTCCTGGAGAAAACAGTGATAACACAATGTGTAATACAGGTAAAGGGTATATATTGATTCATTCCTGCAAAAAGCTAAACAAAGTTGCTTGTTCAGCTAACTAAGGGGTGGGGACTGGTTTTGTAGGCTTTGTGATGTGTTTTTGTTTTGTTGTGTGGTAAATGTGTGTGTGCATGTGTGCAGTCTTTTAGGTGGTGTTAGTAGGTGTAATTTTCCTTTTCGCTTGGTTAATCACAGAATGGAAATTTTCATTTCAGGGAATCTCACAGTGAATATCTCCCTAAAGGTGGATAGTTTGTTCCACCTATTAATCCTGCACAAACTCTGCATAAGCTCTGCATAACCAGTGAGGGAGTTGTAGCTCCAGAGAGTTTCCAAACTCTTTTGCCATAATACTTTGATTTTTCCAGTGAAGTCTTTGGATCCATTTGATTATGTTTCTTTATTTAATGCATATTTCATTGTGGATCCTAAAGCAAGTAATAGGATGATATAATGCACAGAATTGCTAATGCACAGAATAATTCCCAAATTCTGCTGCATGCTTCTGACTGGAGTAGGCTTGAAAGTGTCCTGCAGCATCTGCAGAAGAAATGCAGATACAAGTTCCAGGTTGTGATCAGATACGCCACCAAACCACCGGGGACTGTGTGGTTAAGCACCTCGTGCTTGCTGAAGATACCACTAAAGGCTATGTCTTCTTTGGGTTCACTCCTGTGCAGTTCCTGGAGCTTCATTTTCAAATCCTGTCTCTCAAGCAATAGATATGCAAAGGCTCACAATGCAGTGCAAATGGCTGTGCAGGGCCACAGCATGGGGAATGCCATTCATCTCTGACAACCTTTTTCGCTTCCTGCAGAGCACCCCACAAGAGCTTGGGAGACCAAGAACTGATTACAAGCAGGCAGTGAGAGAGACGCATGATAAGGCATAAAGTCAGCAATCTCATATGCATTTTCAGTTTCAGACAGCACCAGATGAGACCATCAGACACCTTAGCATCACATTCCTTTAAATCTTTGCTTGCTACAATTTGAGTTTCTTGAGCAGAATGCTGCAGGATAGCCAGTTCACTGTTCACAATGATAGGTGGGTGTGCAGTAGATCAAGATAATTCTTTGAAAGAACCTATAAGCATTAAGGAAGCAGTTGCATGTACTTTTTCAGAATATTTTTACTGTTTGTTGGTTCAAGGATAGCATCATAATCTGTTGAATGCAAGTGTTTTTCTGTTTTCTTTGAATGTTTGCAGCAGCAGGTGGGTGGTGGGATGTATGAAGCATCTTGAGTTGAGATGAATGAACCACTTTGAAAGAAGAAAGAGTCTTTCCTAGGATTTTTCCTGATTTTTGAACCAAACTTTTAAGCTTGGAAAATTTTCACAAGCTAGTTAGCCCCAGGCATAAAAAAGACATAATTTCTTGGACAGGTTATTGTCCTGAGGTTTTCAGATTACACTGTAAAATCAAGTTCAGAAGATGTAAAAGGCTTTTAAGATATTTTTCAGAACAAGACTGGAGGGTGAGCTCAAGCCCTTTAGAGAGTTGTCCACCGAGAACTCTGATTTTTGATGGAAAGGGCAAAGAACCAAAATTCCTGCATAAATCATCTGTACACAGAATCAATACATCCTCGTTTTGTTTAACCTAGTAAAGTTGCTGAGAGATTTTCTTTGGTAAGGAAGCTGGGTCTGTGTGTGGCTCATGAAGAGACTCTTGGCTAATCCGACTGTTTGAGGGCTTTGAACAGTTTAGCAAAACACATTTTACACAACTACATTTTCAACCCATTCTGTGTGAACCAACTGTGTTCCACAGAGCAGCTGCAATAGCCTCTGACTAATTGTCTTTTCGGAAGGTTACCTGCTGAGAACATCTGCCATGACATCCATTCTCCCAGAAATGTTTCATCTCAGAACTGCCTGATGCAGGCTGGAGAGCCCAGCACCGCAGGCAAGAAGGGAGTTATCTCTTGAGGCAGAACATAGGGCATGGGATTTGCCTGACCTTACTGAATGTTCGTCATCTGTCTTGAAGCGCTGAGCATCCTGTCTAAGCTGCCTTTGGATGCCACCCTGAAGCCTTCCTAGAGATGAGATGTGCCATTGATCCAGACAGAGCATCTGAGATGAGCCAGGATCCCACACACCCCCACACTTGCTGGGGCTGATCGTGTCCTGCACACAGCGCCCACCCGGCGCCGTGCCTGCGCAGGCTGTGCCAAGCTGCCTTCCAGCTGCCCCTCAAAGCCCTAGTCTGGGCCTGGGACACTTGGAGAGCAGTGCAGCAATACATAAATAGCACCAAGGAGTTTATTGCATGTAACGTCATCCTCCTGCCTAGATCTCATGTGGGAATATTTATTCAGGACCATATTTATGGTGATGGTATCAACAGATATTAAAACTCTATCCAGGAGGATTAAGAGTACCTGCTTATGGGACCAAGTAGTCCAGAAGAAGAAGAAGGAACCTTGACTTTATCCTTGCAGAAATAGCAAATAATGTGTCAGCTGCTCTTTGTTTTAAAGACTCTGCTCTTGGAATCTTGTGATGGTACATCAATGTCCCTGACCATTTCAACAAAAAATGTCTTGTTTCATGGTTGGGTTTTATAGTTCATGACAAATATGTCCTAACTGTCCCCCGAAAAAGTAGGTGTGAAGGGTAAACAACATTTAATTCTACATATTTTTGGCTTTTATAGTTATTTTGCATGGACTCATTAAAGAATATTAAGTGCTTGGGATTAGGATTACTATGTTAGATGCTCTAGGTGTTGTGCTTATAGACCCACCTTTTCTGTCAAGCTTCAAAACCAAAATCTTGGTTTCCTCCTTGGCAACGGAATTAAAAATTCAAAGTAAGAAGGGACTTCTTCCTTTCCTCCTTGGTATTTTTCGACCTTATTGACAACTGCATTTGACAGACAACATTAAATTACCTTCAAGACTGTATCAGCTACCAGTTCTTAGTAATGAGGGGAAAATCAGGCAAGTCGGACCAAGACATGATTGGTTGGGAATCAAAACGAAATTGGCAGCTTTATCAAAAAGCATCCACATCTCTGTATTCTCTCAGCTGCCGGGTGTTGCACTGAGGCCATAGATTGATGTGTCACTGTTTAACACAGGCTGCTGGGCTGTGGCACTGTCTCTGTGCAGCCCTGAGGTGTGACTTGCAGCCTGTGCAGCCGGGGCTGCTCCGATGGGAGGAGGGCTCGGTGGGTGGATGGATGGACCTGACTGGGGGCGGTGCTTTGCCACCGCCTCCGTGCTGGCTCCAGCCGGCTCCAGGCAGTGCAATTGTTTGAGGTAACCTCGGATCTCTGGCATTGTTGACTCTGGTTATCAGTGACTTGTTATGTAATGAGGATGTACAGCAATAGCTGCATTTACGTGCAGGTTAAAAGAACCAGTGCTGTTCTCCACCCAGAGCAGGAATGGGATGGCTCTGTGATAGAATGAAACCAAATGCTGGTACAACTTCATGTGTGAAGTACTGGGGTTAATGGTTCCTGTCCCTGCCAAAGCTACCCATGGCAGCACTTCCCAGCCCCTGCCAATCCTCCTTCCACCACAGTGACTGACTGGAATCAACAGCTCCCCAAGAAAGTACTTTCTTTTTACAGGAACTTCCATGAGCCTTACAGAGACACCTCATTCTCTCATGCCTCAGTGTTAATAATAATTCAATGAACAATAAAGAAAAGGGTAAATCTATGAATAGGCTGCCAGGCATTTTCTTGTATCAGTGTCCAAAATTCTTCAAAGGTATCTGTTGGGAGCCCCAGAGCTGGACATGCACACCATCTGGAGTACTGTGTCCAGCTGTGGAATCCCCAGTACAAGAAAGGCATGGACCTGTTGGAAGGAGTTCAGAGGAGAACCACTAAGTTGATCGTGGAGCTGAAACACTTTCCCATGAAGACAGGCTGAGCTGGGGCTGTTCAGCCTGGAAAAGAAGAGGCTCCAGGGAGACCTTATAGCACTTTCCAGTACCTTAAAAGGGGGCTACAATGAGGCTAGAGAGGGGCTTTTCACAGTGGTATAACAGGACAAGGAGCCTTAAACTGAAAAGAGCAGGTTTAGATCAGATATTAGGAAGATGTTCTGTACTGTGAGGGTGGTAAGGCACCGGCACAGGTTGCACAGAGCTGTGGATGCCCCATCCCTGGCAGTGTCCAAGGCCAGGCTGGATGGGACTCTGAGTAACCTGGTCTAGTGGAAAGTTCCCTGCCCATGGCAGGAGAGTTAGAAACAGATGATTTTAAGGTCCCTCCCAAGCCCAATCATTCAACAGTTATATGAACTCTAATTAGTTAAAAACAAGATGCAACAAGTTTGCAATAATGTACAGCATATTATAATGTCTCAAGTGATGTGAGATGGGTGAAGTGAGATACCTGTGGCCTTTATAACACAGGAAAGATAATACTAAATAGAGCTGAGTGCAGTTTTTCATGGACTCCAAGGAATAGATGGTAGCTGGATATTTGGAAATAGGCATTTTTCATTATAATCCTGTGTTTGAAATGTGCTGACTCTAGAAATACAGTATAAAATTAGTTCCAGGAGAGTAAACCTAGTAAAGATAATAGATGCTTGTTTTCTTAATCAGAATCCCTCAATTATGGAAATGTGACAAATAGGTTGAGTTGAATTAACATGTGTTTAAAATGAATGTAAAATATGTCCCTTTCTCAGTTAGACAAAAATCACACAGCACAGATACTCAAAAACTGAAATACATCTCTGGCTTTGAAATTATAGTTGTCTTTCTACATCAGCTTCTTGAAAATGTCATGTGAGATTAGATCTGTTCACTGTTGTTTTAGTTAGCATACACACCCCCTGCAAAGGGCTGACTTTGTTTCAAGAGCTTAGTGTCTCAGGAGAGGTTTTCAAAGACAACTGCTCATTTTTGATACCTTTTATAAAGATCTTTACTTTCAGAAACACTGGATATGTACTGTTGCAAAACCAGGGTCCTTAGAGGAGCCTCTAGCTGGGCATGAAAAATTATGCAGGTAATGAGGAAGAATGGGTGCTTCTAAAACCCTGTCCTCAAAAGACAAAGTGAGAAGAAACAGGCTAGATGAGCACTAAATCCTCAGTTTGCTTGCTCTAAATGCAGAGCTTGACAGAACTACTGGTGTCCCCTTGCTCAGTGTTGCCAGTTGTATCCAGACACCTCTGCAAGGTGCCCTGCATGGGTCCAAGTGGTTGTGCTCCCTCTGCGGTGTGGATGGAGCTCAGGTTGGGATCCGTTCCATTTCTCCTTGTTCATGGGTTTCTGTCTGAAGGGCCAGCTGGCTCATTTCAGACTTAAGTACAAGTACAAGCTAATGACTGAGACAATGGGGGTGATGGGGAAATTTCAGCGTAAGTGCAGTCCTGAGGCCTGACCTGATATAATTAGCCAGTGTACCCATTTTATTTTAGCCCTCCAGCTCTGTAGCTAGGTAAGGTATTTTCCATTGCTTGGGAGAGCTTTTCAGATTTTCCCTTCTTTGCAGCAGATGAGCTCAAAGAAAGTCCTGTTTCTCCTTTGTGGGACAGCCTGTCTCTGTTGATGCTACACAGATGGGAGATATCCTCTAGTTCACCTGAAATCAAACACTTTTGAGATTAAGTACATGTTTACTGCTCTCCAGTTTTAAGACCTCCTCATAGATTTGCCCTTTGTCTTCAAAATTGCTTAATGTCACCACTGCTTTCTTTTGTGTCTTGGGGGATGCAGTCAGTTATCTGTCTAGACCAGCTAAAGGCTCAAAACCTTCCTGTATGTTCTTCCATGGAGTAAAACTGGTTGCTGGGTCCCAAATGTGCATCTTTTTCAGACCACTACTGATGTGGGTATCTCGTGTAGTAGATGACAGTAGGTGGTGTTGGGAACGTTGCCCTAGGGAACCTGGAGGATAAAAGCAAAGCAGCTACAAAAACAGAAATCAAGAGTAGCACCATAATCAGGTAAATATGCCACATAAGAAGGGAAATAATTAAGGAAAATGATTTTTACTGCTCCTCTATTTTGTAGGGCATATTTATACTCAGAGGTCAAGTGCTCATGGCAGGGAGTGGGTGATTGTTTTAGTCTTGTGCAATACCTACTGTTTTATCATCCCATCCTTTCTCTGCTCAGTCAGGTCTTCATTGCTACAAAAGTTCAGGGTTGGAAGAGGCAAATATGGACAAAGTGACAGCTTGGCAGAGCCAGTCAGCCCACACCCCACAGAAAAGAGCCTACCAGGCATGATTTTTAAAGAGTGAGAAGCAGAAATCCATTGCCAGCCTGAGTTTCAGCTGATGTGAATGCTGCCTTGGCAGCAGAATCAGTGTCCTGTTAGCTTCACAATTAGGGATCTAAAACCCCAACAGTCCAGCTCTTCCCACACATACAGATCCATGAATTCATGAAAGAAGCAGGATATCAGCTGGAAAGGGTGCAAAGTCCATTCTGGTGCGTCCCATCCCAGCATTGCCCTGGTCAAAGATCTGGTCTTTAAAACTGGTGATGGGTGAGGGCTGTGTGATAAAAAAAGCTGCATCCCGAAACATTTTAGTGGTGGCCTTGGCAGTGCTGGGTTAATACTTGGACTCAATGATCATAAAAGTCTTTTCCAACCTAAATGGTTTATGATTCCATGAAATAACACAGTGAACTTGTCTCTGCATGGCTCCTCAGCCCCAGAAGCCTGAGCCCTGTGATGGGTTTACAAGCATTTATGTGCTACACACTGAATTAACAACTGAATGTGCTTCAGCATGAGCAGTTCTGCACAGGCACTCGCCTCCTGTTCAGAAAGGCAGAACCAGGAGCACAAATCCTCATCAGAAAATGTACAAGCTTAAAAATATTTTGGTTGAAAGAGGCTTCAGGAGATGATTCCAATAAACTATTCTCAAAGCAAAGCCACGTCAGATTGTTTGGGGACTGATCTGGTTGAGTTGCAGATACCTCTGTAGGGGAGGTCCCACAGCCTGGCCTGGCAACTTGGTGTTGTTGACCACCCTCACTCAGACGATTTTTTTCCTTGCATCCTGACTGGAATATCTGTTGTTCCTTGTTGTGTCCATTGCCTCTTGTCTTTCTGCTGTGCTTCTCAAAGAAATGTTTGGGTGAAAGGGAGCAGTTACAAGTAACCTCCACATTCTCTTCCTTCACCATGTGATGGCTGAACACCTCTGCAAGGGCTGTCAGGCACAGAACAGCAGCCACCAACACTGAGTGTGCTGCACTGCTTAGCAGGGAAAAGAGAAACTCTGCAGCCTCCTCATTATCTTATGGGGTCTGAAGGGGGGAAGGATATGGGTGAGCTGTTTTCACATCTTCTATGCACCAGTGGCCAGTTGTTATGATCTTCACCAGCAGAAAGGGTGCAGGAACATCAAATACTACTTGGGCATTTGGCAGGGCCTTTACAGCATTTGGCTATCAAGCCTTCAGTAGTTAATGCAAATCCAACCAAACAGGAGAGCCCTGCTCTCTGGGACTCAGCCTACAGGAAGAATAAGCAGTGCTTTCACATGAGGCAATAAAATTCAAGTAGGATTTGTTAAATCATGCAAATGATTGCTGGTCTGCACTTTATATTTATCTAAGAAATTGATTAAGCACTGAGTTTTTTGGTTGGTGAGTAAAGTTGATTAAAAAAAGTACAAGGGTCCCACTATATATTCTAAGAGCATATTTACTAAGCTCAAACCTGACTTTTTTAATTTTAGTTGAATGCATGATAATTCCTTTGCTCTGTTCTATACTCACAGTCTGGTTTTGGATTTCTGTTTTGTTTCTTACAGCCCCAGTGGAGAGCTCTCCATAAACATTTCCAGCCTCTAAAGCTGCTGTCCTGCCACTTGATATGAAAGTGAACTTTCCTTCATGAAGAAACCACAATAAATGGCGCTGCCAGAAGATGACCATGGAGGATTGAAGACAAACTTGAAGTAAAATCAGCCCACTCAGCTGATACATTCTGGGGAGACCTGGTTTGCTGTGGAGTAAATATGTGGTGCAAAACATCCAGTGCTAATTTGTTGAAAATGGTCATTGACAGACCTTTAGCTGGAAAATTTCTTCCAGTCTTCATCACTGTGCATAACTTCTGAGTTCCCTTTAGGGGACTGTCTATGCCCTTCACTAGAAGTCCTGTTTTAGCATGGCAACTACTGGATTCTTTTATTATGTATGCAGATGGCATGATGTTTTAGGAAAAACTTAAAACAATTGTCCAATCTCAGTGGATATGTTCACAATATTACACCCTGATAGGAATGTAAACGTCTTGTATGTGTTAGTTTTGCAGTCTAATGGCATTCTGTTAAACAATATCAGCACTTCATATGTGCTTTTCTCACAGAACTAGCACAGTCCATATATATAATGGTCTTTTTATAAAATACTGAGGATATGTTTCAGTGTTTGTGCTGAGACTGCATCCAAACCGAAGCCCAGTACTAGCATCCCTTCACTGATTCACAGTAGGTTGTGTAGATAGATTTGCACGTGGCAGAGATGTGACTTCTTTTATGTGACTTTGGGAACAGCTGTCACAGAGGTAGCCAAGAACAGGGTAGGTTGAATGAGCTGTAGGACAATGTGTCTGCTCTCCCTCTCAGCCACCAAATATCAACAGTTCTCATTTCTGGTGTGCCAGTGTGTTTTCTAACTCAGCGAGGGAGAGGCAAGGGAGAGAGCCTTTCTCAGACATGTGTGTGACCCTGGGTTTGGTCTGCAATAAAACCAGAATAAACTGGAAGAATTCGGGTTCTTTATGCTGGCCACCACTTATGTTTTGGGCAGGGCTGGGAAACTGTAGTCCAAACCAAACTCTAAAAAGGTAAAATGTAAGACTATACTTCTAAGGAGCAAGACACTCCCTTTGGAGAGGGCAGATTTCTTCATTAACTTTTGCCACTTTCTACTCAAAACAGTGTTTTGGTAGGACCTGGGAATAAGCAAATGATTCCAATAAGCCTTTCAATATACTGTAGCAGGCTCAAGACTGTTGCATTCAATCTGAACGTTGTTTTTTGTTCAGTCTCTGAATGGCTGACCTCATCACTGGTTGTATCACAGCTGGCTGTGGTACTGTTTCTTCCATGGGCACTCAGTGGAATTAATGTCTGTCCCTTACATCAGGACCTTCTGGCACACTCTTTATAATGAACTGGCGTCATCAACATACTGAGGGGGCTTACCTCTGTTGTTCCTTCTTTCTTTAAAATCAAAGGTAGCTTTTTTATGTTCTTAAAGACTGTCACTCTCTCCAGCCTCTAGAGTTGCTGTTAGCATTTATTCTAAACTCTGGGTGAGACAATGCTGTGTGAAGATGCAGTAATGGAGAGAATATGCAGCTAGAGTAAGTCAAAGGCACCTTTCTGGAGGAAGCTCCTGTGTTATAATTCTTAAAAACTATTGTGCAGTTCATTGCTAGAGAATGGAAGGTCAATCACTGAGGGTGCCTGTACAAGAAACAGATAATTATCTTCAGGGTTTAATTTTTTTCAGATGGTTATGGGCTTAGATTTCAGCTCTCCACCCATCTCAGATTCAGCGTAGTGGACACTTCTATAGTAATCAGTCCAAAAGCAAATTATTTTTACTGGTGACCAAGATTTTCAGAAGTTGCTAGTGATTTTTAATAGTTTGGGTCTTTCCATGGATTCTCAAATGGAGCTCCCAAGAATTACAGAGCAGTAAGCTCCTACATTCTCTTTCTGAAAATCCTGCTCCCTAATTTCAAATTAATTGGTGTAAAAATTCTCCTTTAAACATAAGGATCTTTGCCAATTGCAACATTTGCACTTTTTGGAGCTTTTCATAGGGTTGCAGGTTGGAATCTGATACCAATAGAGCCAGCCATGTGCATGGCACAGGTCCACTGTAAGCTTAAGCAAATTTTACAGCTCTTTCTGCTACAGGTTTTAAAAATGCATTCTGACAACTGACATCAATTTCATGTTAGTAAAGCAATTAAAAACAAACTACTTTGATTGATATGTTAAATTAAAAGGAGAATGCTCTACTTCTACAGTAGGAGTTCTCTTATTTTACTACCTGGTGAAAAAAACCAAAATAATTTGAATGATAAAAGAAGAGTTTATCAGAGAGTGTTATCCTAAAAGGGTGTATGAGAAGAAGTTGCGTTAGCCAGAGAGCCACTAGAAGCTTTTTTTGTATCAATGTTAGTTTTGAACATCTTCCAGTATATGGGCATGAATTTAGATGTGTGCACTTCTCCTGTTAAAACAGTTTGTTTTAAAAGCTTCCCAGGATTTTAGCTATGGTGACCTAGAAAAGCAGTGTTATAGACCCTGAGAAATGTGAAAATCAAGTCCAGACCCTTGAGTAGCCAGACTCGGAGAGAAGTCTGCTGTAGGTGCCTACCGGACAAACCCCCCCTGAAGCTGGTGTAGGTCTGCATCCTGCAGCCAGCCTGTGCATGTGGATCACTGCAAGCATAGCTCCCCCGAGCCCCGTGACACTTCTCACGTGTGTGACTGTCTGCCAGAGCCATAAGGAAATAACTGTACTTTTTGGCTTGGATTTAACTATTCATTGTGTTTGGGTTTTTTTAATCACTGTTATTCTCCCAAAGTAGGCCATGCTTCCTCAGGGATATTTATGAAATTGTTCTACATCTCCTGAACAACTATCTGGATCCCAGCGTATTCTTCTGAAAACTTTTTAATATAAATAAACATGTGGGAGAGATTTCTGTTGTTATGAATGGGGGCAGGTACTGTGTTCTCGGAAAGGCTGTTGAGTGCAGACAATCAAGTCTATTGCATTTTTTATGCCGAACACCTTATTAATAGCAGACATATCCGCTTTTGCCTGGGTCGCAGGAACAGTTCAGGGAAAAGAATGCTTTATCTCTAGTCAATAAATCATTTATGTCGAGAGTGCCAAAGACCAAGTCAACATGAAAGGGAGCAAATAAGTTATTCCGGCAAAGGAAGTGAATTGAAATATGCTCAGAGCCATTAGTTCAGTGTAAAATAGTGGAAGACTAATGCTGTTTTCATAAAGCAGCCATTATCAGCCTGTGGAGATAGATAAATTCATAGAGGCCATGCTGCTGTTACACTGATCACCAGTTACTATCTCTGAGATGAGGCAGGGTCCCTGTTCCCTGTGCAGACCTGCAGCCTTTCTCCCACCCCGGAGCCTCCCCCTGCCACCACGCTCACCTGGTTTCTCTGTGTCCAGGTTGCAGCATCAGACCACACTCAGAATCCCTGTCCGCAACTCAGCCATTGCGAGTGCTTCACACCGTGAGAAGCCCTTCACTGGAAACCTGAAGGAATTGCTCACCCCACAGAGCACACTGCAGCTGAGAGCATCCTTTGCACTGTTTCGTTCCTCATTTTATTTTCATCTGTGTGGCTTTCTGTGCCTGAACACCCACTATTTATTCTGTTGGGGGAAAGGCAGCCTTGCAGGAGGGGAGTTTGAAAAAGCTGTGAGAGTTCTTTGGTTTTGCTTGTACGGGCAGCACAAATGTCATTGAGGAAATGAAACCATTAAGAATGACAAAAATTCTGGGTTTGCCTTGAATTTTTGGAAGACCCCATGCCAGATCCCAGCAGCCTTACATTGGCACTACTCCATTGCAGTCTCCAGAGATATGTTGATTAGTGCCATCCAGGGAGCCAGGATTGAGGTGGGGTTTTGGGTCATCACTAAAATGAACCTCCCTCCACCTGCCATGAAACCAAAAAATCTGCTTGGCAGATTCAAAATAAAGCAAAGTAAAACCCTGCATCTTTCACATTGGTCCCCTTTAAGAGTTACCATCTCTGCCATCAGAGTCTCCTTGAACAGCAGGACTGCAATTGACCCTGGTGTATATATAGGCTGTCAATAAGATTTTAATTTAAAAAGAGAAGGTCCTTTGATATAATTAAAATTGATGGGTGAGGGGAAAATATTACCAGCATTACCTGCAATCTCCTATAGTAAAATTCAGGAAAGTAATCTGCAGTGCAAAAAAACCTACCAACATAATGTATGGGTGATTAGGTAGGCTCATGAGGATAAATCAGCAAGTAAGAAAAGTAGATGCTTAATGAAGGAAGCCAAAAATGTATGGGAAGTCAGTGGCAAATAGGTTAGGTTACATCAAAGACTTTACATATATCCTAATAAATACTGTCATAGCAAAGCTAAGTGTCACGTTAGACACACCTAGCACAGAGATTGCTCACACAGCATTGGAAACCCAACAAATAGTCTTGTTTCTTCTTTGATAGCAGTGGAAGGAGGGAGTCAGATTACACATTAAAATGTAATTCCTCCTACTCCATCAGTAATTACAAGTAATATTAAGCAGTAACCATCCAAACAGAATTTTAAATCTGTAGAACCATTAACTGAATCCAAAAGCGACGGAAAAACTTGCCTAGAACTCCTCAGAACCAGAAAGCATAAAGGAAGCTTCAAAGGACACCAAACCCACAATAATTCTAAAGAAGGAGTTGTTTCATACAGAAAACTATAGGCTCTTCAGCTTCCTATCAGTCTTAGGCAAAATCATGGAAAAGTTTATGTGGCGTAATGATTAGAGCAATTAAAAATTTAAAAATCCTTTCAGATTATTTTTATAAAACTGTATCATGCTGAATAAACTTGCTATTATTTTTGTGATATCAAAGGATTGTTGAGAAAAGAATCTGCTGGCATACTATACTTAGCCTCCTCCAGAGCATTTGATTCTGATAAAGAACAAAATAGCACAATGCAAAATCAATATCGTCCATATTAAAATGGATTAAAACTGATTACATGCTAGATCACAAAAAATAGCTGTAAATGTGAATTATCCTCAGTGAGACCATTTCTGATGAGCTCCTCCCAAGGTATGCTCTGTTTTCAGTACACCCCCCAGAGAAAGAGAAGATTACTGTTGGCAACAGCCAGAGACGACAAAAACAGGGGAGCAATAAATAATGATCTGAGCAGGTCAGTGGTGGAAAATAACCTGGAGGACAGAGAAGTTAAAAATCTAGGAGAGATGGCAGCAAGTCCAGCTTAGAAGCATGGGGGATATGTCTGCAGTAATACAGTGTCATAAATTATCCATTCAGCATCAGCCCCAGAGATGCTCTTGCCAGCTGTGATGTAGGACCTGGCAATACTGATGCCATCCCAGTTTGTTTGGTCACTGTCAGTCTCTCAAAAAGGGTATCAACAACTTGGAAAGATTATTTTCAGTAGTTCCCAGTGTCATTCAAGGGCAGGAAAACAGGTCTTATTATAGTGTCAGACTAATGAGGCTCAAGCTATTAATTTATCAGAGGCAATTTGAAGAGGTGACTTGATCTCCATCTGCAATCACACTTCTACCTGGGCAAGGAAGTGCTGTCTGAAGGTAGCTCTTCTGTTTAGAAGAAAAGGGAATGATGTGCTCTACTGGTTGGAAACTGATTTCAGGCTAGAAATTAAGTGCAAATACTCAGTGGGGAGGATGATTACCTGTGGAGACAACTTACTTAGTTACTTGGTATGTTCTTCATCACATAAAGTCTTTAAATGTATGCAGAGTATTTTTCTAAGTCAATAAGCTCTACCTCAAACTGAAATCCAGGCTCGGGGCAGCAATTACTGGATGAAGTTATTAGGCATGTGTTATGCAAGGATTAGACTAGATCATCATATGTAAACTTCTGAATTAAAAACATGCTGAAGTTTCCAATATTACAGGAAGGCAGGAACACCTATATCCTTTTTTTCCCCCCACAAAATGGCATTAATTTGAACAGCTTCTGTGGAAAGCTGTGCATTTGGTATGAGCATCAGTAGGTCTGCTCACAGTTGTAAGGTTCTGCTGCACATAATTAAGGGAAGAGAACTGGACAAGGAAGGACAACAAAACCCTTGGAGACATACTAAGAGTCTGTAGCCTTTCATTGACAGCAGCATGGGACAAAATGCTGGATGCAGATGATGGGGCCATGTGGATGTGTAGTCAAAGCAAGGAATAACAGCTGTGGGTTTGCCTCTAAAGGAGGTAGCATCTTGCTGGCAAGAAACACATTTTCCTGCCTGCAACAACTGGCAGAGAAGCTGCAGTGCTGATGGAGAGGGCGATTGTATCACTGTGCAGCTGAGCACAGGACATAAGTTCCGTGCTTCAAAGGTTCCTTGCAAACTTCTGCTCTCATGGCAAGCCCCATTGGAGCTGGTTAATAAAGCCCTGGAAGTGAAATGACATCAGTGGGACTACCCAGAGAAATGACAGCTGCTCCCAGCAGTGGGTTTTTGCCAGATTGGGTCCTGTTACCATTGGCTGGTTTCAATGTTGTACTTTGGAAATAAGCAGAGAAGTACTCAGTGTCTGATTCAGATTTCACAGAACTGCTGTGGATGGGTGCAAGGCAAGTGTGAACCATTGGAGTCATCTTCCATGTGCTTCATCAAGTGGTGGGAAAAGCACAAACTGAGAGTAAACAGTTCACACAAACAAGGGAAACTATAAAAGCAATACTTACTGCAGATTGGTATTGAATCAACGTCAAGGAGCTGAAATAAGAAGGAACTAGCTATGGCTATAGCTATGAAGATAGAGATCTTTGGGGATTCTTGCTCTAATCCAGTGTGAAATTCTAGGAAAATGAGTTTGGACTAGATTTGTGGTTTAAAGCACATTGGTATATGCTGCCTGACAAATAAATTCTGAGGGGTCCCTGGCTTTGGGGTGTGGTACTTGCAGGTCCTCACACTGCTGGGACACCTTGCAGCTCTGGAGGAGAGTGTTCTGTGACAGGCATGGCTGGGGCCAGCTGAACTTGGCTGGAGCAGGGACGAAGCTGAACTTGCATGTGACTGTAACATCTGCTTCTGCTGTAGGAGTAGGACTGACAGCTTTATCACAGCACAGCTCAGGCTCAGACCAGGCTCAGTCTACGAATGAAACAAACAGCTCCTTTCTGGTACTAATTTTAGATATATCTAAATAGTTTCTCAGAAAAAAAAAAACAAAAACAACCCTCTGTAGTTGTTACCCCTCGAATCACATTCCTTCTATTAAGCATTTGCTTTGAATTTATCTATTTAATATCATAAGTCACCAAATTAAATAGCAAAACACAGGGGTTTTTTTTAAAGCAGGAAGATTGGTATTGCATCAAAACTGCATGTAAGCAATAAGAAGCTGTGCAGGGAAGGAGAAAGCCCCATAAACTGTCCCATCAGATGCTTAGGGGACTCAATCCATTGGCTGGGTTTTTTCCAGTATTGAGAGGGCGGGTTTACATCTAGGCAGAAGTTTTCCTGACTGAGCCGGGCTTTGGTCTCAAGACCAGATGGATGAAATAATGTTTGGAGTCCTTTTAGCACTTTGTCCGCTTCCCTTGTATGTAAGAGGCTCCTTCTCTGCAGTTCTGAGGAAGGTGGAAAAGAGAGTAAGTGACAGTAGAAAAAACAGAGAGGGACAGGAGCTTCCAGCCTATGCAAAGCATCTCCACATGAGACCCACATCTCATCCTTCTCCCCTGAATCCAACACCACTGACCAAGGGGAGGAATGGAGCCGTGCTGGGCTAACCCACGAGCAGAGCCCAGTGTTGTGACTGTGCTGAGCAGCTCTTGCAGCCACGGCAGGAGACATGGCCTGGCAGGACTGGACAATACTCTGGTAATGGGAATGACCAGCATTTCCCCAAAAAGGCTGTGTGCTCTGAGGAGAAGACTCCTGTGCTTTGCACTGAGCTGCAGGGATACTCGACATGGCTAAGAGGTGTGTTTTTAAATTTCTCACCATTATTGCAGAATCTGAAAGTGGCAGGGCAGTGCTTTGGGATGTGCTGGGCTTTGCTTTCAGCTTCTTGTAGGGACTGCAGCTACCTGGACCTGCCTCAAAATTATTGTTTCTTTTTCACTGTCTGGGTAAGATGGGAGGAATGCCTGGCCTGGCTCTGCACACCATAAACCAGCAAATGGGGCTCTAAATTTGGGCTCCTCTATTTTGGGGAGTTGAATTTCAAGTTGTTTGAACATGGCCCTGAGGAAAGCAGGCAGCTGAGAGCTGGAATTGCAGTTGCACCTGAGTTGGCTCCACAGGTGGCCTCCCAGAAAGGAGCCCATGCACAGAATCAGATGCCAGGCTGTGAGGGAGGCTGGGATCGAGGTCCTGGGAGATCTGCTCACCTGATGGAGGAGCTGGATGCTGAAAGGCTGACTGCAAGCCCACGGCCATGATCAAAACAGTCACCTGAAGCCAGCAAGTCATGTCTGGTCCTGCAGACTCAGTTCTGGCTGATGTTCACTGAGGAAATACTCTAAGCCAGTGAACTCCTTTTAATGTTAACTTGGTTGATAATCTAGGAAGAGCCAGCACTCTAATGCTTATAAAGTGACACACTGTTACTCCCAGTACATCTGTGGCTGAACTTTGTAATGATGGAGCCAAATGAGGTGGCATGAGACAATAGTGTGCCTTTTTGTTTGATGTACACTGCATTCCCCCAGGCATCCAAGGTGTTCAGCTGCACAGCAGTGCTTTTTTCCCCAAACAGAAATTACCATGCAATCTAATTTTTAGTATACAAAGTGGCCATCATTGTTAATTCCACCTTACAATTTTTATATTCAGTCTTTACTTCCTTCTGTTTTCAAAAATCAATAAAAAATAAAGCCTGGGTGGGAGGGAGGAGTTCTTTTAAACAATAAAATTAAAATCAATATCAAGTTTTTGGTATCTTTGGGCATGATCTCTGGAAGCTTTGGGTATCTGCTTTATTATTTTGTATATTTGACAATTTTGTACTCTGCATTGTTTGACTTCATTTGTGCATGGCAATGTATTAAAACATGGAATTTTTATTATACAGTAAAAGTATTTTGTTTGATTTCAACCAGGTCAAGCTTGATGCAGGTCATGAACAGGAGGGGAAAAAAACCCAGAGGTTTTTTCTAGCAACAACTCTGACCTGACAGTGTGACCATTCTCATTCAGGTGGTTTCCAGCACCTGGAGGTGGGCAGAGCTTTTTGCCCACCCACCAGTGGTGCAGTCCCTGGGTCTGTGCAGTGTTTGCTGCATGGGCTGCAGGGGTTGCCTAAATGAAGCAAAGGAGGGCTTACCTGAGCAAAGGGCTCTGCTCTGCTGGGCAGGGTTTGGGTGTGAATCCAGACCAGCGCTTCTGGTGTTCCTTTAGTGCAGTGCAACAGGGAGCAGACACTGCACACGGTGAGGAAGAATTCTCCTTTCACTGCCCATATTTCTCAAGACTTGGGGGATGCCCTTGTCAGCAGCGAAGCATCCTCTAAGGGGTCCAAACCACAAAAGAAGCAGGTATTAGACTGTTTATGCTGCGAGGCATTTCACTCCCATCCCACCCACCCCATTTATTCTCAGTATTTATGGCATGTGAGCAATTTAAAAGTCAGTGGATTAGGTAGTTTTCAGGAAAATGCTGAAATGCTGAAATTCCAACATGATGTTATGTTCTGCCATATATGTGGGTTCTTTTCTTTTCAGCCATAATTCTGAATATTCTCACATTTGTAAGGCAGAGACTGATGACATGTTTTAGTCAAACACAAACCACTAGATTAATACAAAATAATAGAACAAAATTATACAGTGTAAGCTATAACTGACAAAGTCAAGATAAATTGTCATCGAAGAAAAATCATAAATCATGTTTTTTATTGTAACATGATATGGCTGCAATTTACTAAATTCTGTTTATATCTTTAAAAAGCTTTCTACTCCATAAACTTTGACAGCGAGAAGAATATGTTAGCAGGAAAAGTTCTGGTTTTGAACAGATCTGTGCACATTGCTTCTTGGGCTGAGGGAAATTAGAACAATAATACAAATAAAGAAAAAGCTGCTATGTCACATACCTTTTTCACAATCAGGGTCTCCCTCAGGATTACAATGGTGCCATATTGTTACAACCCTGTATGCTGCACACTAGCATTATTTCCATTATAAACAAATGCCACCTAAGCCAGATCTGCTTTATAATGAAACATCAGCTGTCATGATCATGAAATATTTCTCCCTGGTGATAGAGAAAACAGTTATTTGAAGCTGTGGACAAGGCGTTTCCATTCGTGCTCGTGCGGGTTTTGCGTTACAAATCTCGGGGATGGGGTTGCAGTTTCTTTACACAGTTTGTTACTCAGAAGTCATCAGTGGAGCAACCAGTTGTACAGTTTGTTTTTCCTGGTCATTTTCCTGCCAATGACAGTCCTTGATGAAGATGAAACTTGCATGGCCTTGTGTTACACCCATGTGCATCCCTTCCCCTGAGCTCTATCAGGGGTTACAGGCCCAAGTTGTGCTGCTTGGACCCTTGGGCTCAATGCCATGTCCCTGTCCGAAAATTGGATTTCTGAACTAAGGTTGTGTTAGCTGAGCTGTGCTGATTTGAGCAAAGCCTGATGTGAGCACATGTCCTTAGTCCACAGTAAAGTCCAGTGAATGAAGTGCAACCCTAGAAACACACGTGATGTTCCCAATCCCATTGCTGACTGTTGTTTGTGGAAGGACAAGTTCCTCACATCATCTCTTCATGTCCCATCTCCTTATCTGTAGAACTGGAACTGCATTTACCTGTCACTGTTAAACCTTGAAAGTCAACAGAGGAGCTGCAAGTCTTCCAAGGAGACTATGTTACAAGTCAGATTGATTTGAACAGGCCAGGCAGTTTTTTGGGAGACAAGGAGTTGCCATCCACAACTCCTGCTGCTCCAGTGCCCCCCTCTCCCTGCCCCCAGGTGCTGATCTGTGCATGCAGTGACACTTTCACGGGTGAGGGGTCGCATCATCTGCCTCTTGATGTGCCTGAGGTCTGTTCCTCTGTGCATTCCTTTGTCTCATTCAGGTCGCTGCTGGGTCATTGCCTTCTTGCTTTTCTGCACCTGATGTGATTTCTTGCCTTCCACTGTTATTAGCATCACGTGGGAAATAAACTGAATTATTGCATGAGAGAAACACACTGTCAAAAAGAAGAGTTTTCCTTTTAATAAATGGCGCCAAGACACTGGCCTTGGGAGGAGATAAGCAGAGAACAAATTGCTACAGGTTTGTTCTAGGGAAACATGGGGATTAACCTTATCCCCATGTCAGTGATGGAACAACAGGCTAAAATGGCAGCAAGGATGCACACTGGACACTTTCTAGGAACGAAAAAACCCCAACCCTTTTTAGGAACAGGGATGCTGAAGCAATAGCAACTGCTTAAAAGAGATGGAGAATAGCTTTGAAGAGCATGCCTCAGCAATCCTGACCCTGTGGTACTACAGGACCAAGTTGTCTACCAAAATCTCTTCGTTCAGTTCTACTGTATGTAAGACTTGAATGGGAAGCAGTTACCTCTGTTAATTATCATTACTTTACATTTCAAATGGCACTGCATCTTCATTTTCTACCTCTTCCAGGTAAAATCCTGCTGTCATGTAGCTGTGACTAATTCCAGACTCATTTAAGTCAGTACCTCAGGCTGTCAGCTGAGAAACTGGCACACGTCCCCTGCCGTGGCCAGTTCAGATGCAGAGCCAGAGCCTGGGGTGACAGCAGGGACCGGGCACATCTTTCCATCCAGAGTCACCCAGCAGAGCGAGAGCCCCTGGGTTCCTGTGCTGTGCGGTGACAAACGCAGCGCTCAGTGAGACCTGGGAACACAAACGGGTGGCACCTGCAGGACCAGGGCCAGCCCAGCTCCACATCCAGGCTTTCATCTGGTCTTTACTAGGCACCATCAGAAAATTAGGGATAGGTAGAAAAAAAGCCTTGAAATTAGGGGTTGGTCAAAACAAACCAAAAAAAAAATGATACTGAGCCCAATTATGAGCTGAAGAAAAGCAGCACTTGGCAGCCAGCTGGCTCCAGAGCTTCAGCCATCCACTACAGAGGGCAGGCTGAGGGGGTGTGCGTGGCCACCTCCAGCTCCACCAGCAGCTCTAGGCAGATTAGGAAAGTGGCTTTTCCTTCACTGAGGAGTTTTACTGCAGAGAAATGAAGCACTTTAGGGCACATCACAAGTCTCAGCTTGAACACTCTGCTCTGGCACTTTCCAGGCGAGACGGGAGAGCCTGGTTGGTGCTGAGCGCCGGATGCTCAGCCCGAGGGGTGCTGTGGCTCTCCTCTGTGCTGTGAAATGGGACAGAGCAGACTATGTGGGAGGCAAATTGTTTTATGGAAAATATTGGAAACCATTGTACTAAGCTGATAAACTCATTTTAGCAATTTTACTTAGCTGCAATAGTTGCCCCACATGAAAAGTGCAGCTGCAAGCATTTGCACAACAGAAACACTCCCACATGCAGGAAGGCCAGATAAGCCCCTGCCTGTTGTCATTATAGCAAGAAATTTTAGTGCTCTGGGGACATTGCAGGGTTATTTCTGCCTCTGTTTAAGGTTTAATCCAGAGCATGGAGCATAGTGTTATGCTAACTGGTTTTGTCCATGTCCCTTTTAGGTCCCAGACTCAGCCTGGTTTTGGCAATTCTTGGCAGGTAAAACTTTTGTCAGGAACATGAGAAATTGCAGAATTCAAGGCTCCCACTGTCTAACTCCACCTGGGGACCACAGCTGGTTGTTTTACCCTCAGGCAGTCTCTCCTGCCCTCCTCCACTTCCATGAGTTGTGCAGTATTACGCAGGGGAAATTAGGCTTTCTTCATGCTTCCCCTCTTTCTCCATGTTATTAGTCCCGTAACAATCTGCCTCTTAATCTCAAAATATTAACCTTTTGGACAGTGTTCTGCTAATCCCATGAGGGACTTGGCAACCAACAGGAAAACCAAGATTGTCTGGAATATTATCCAAACATGTCAGACCAAGGACCACCCTCGGCCTTCAGCATTTCTCTTGGGTCACCAGTTACACACCCCTCCCTGTTAAATTAAAACCACTCTAAAAACAGTGTGGTTTTAAGCACTAGCAGCAGGGCATTTAAATGGGATTTTCAGACTGATACTTCTCCACAGGCCAGTTTGGGACCTCCTGAGAGCAGGATATTGTCTCAAAATACTCCCTGAAAACCATCAAGAAGCATTGGTATCTAAACACATCAGTAACTGTTCTGCCATCTCTGCAAGCATTAGCTGCAAATCAGTTTTACCCTCTCTGGATGTTTCAGAGCTCGTGGCTGGTGCTTTTGCTCCAATTTCCTATGCTTCCAATTATAGATTTGAAGCAGCAGCAGACCTCCACCAGGAACAGGAGCTGGGGTGGCCGCATGCTCCCTCACTGCCAGCCAAGGCACAGAGCTGCTGTAGGGAACCAGAAGCTGTGGGCATGTGTCTCCATGGAAATAGGTCCTTGGGAAGATCAGAGCAATGCTGGGGGTTGCATTCTGCCATTCAGTCTGTTCTGAATGGTAGCACTGTAAAAATCAATATGGCACTTTTAAAATGGATTATGAGGCAGTTAAATGACAAGTCTCCAAAGAGGAGTTGCAAATGAGGAGTGATCCCATGGGAGTTTTTATAGAGGGAATATTCAGGAAGCAATTTGTGGCTGTTTACCTAAGAGGTCACAACAGGTAAGCAATTGAATACAAGTTCCATGTGTGATGCTCTTGTTAAAGGGGTTAATATGACCCTAGGATGTATAAATGGGAATAGTGAGTGATAGGGGGGACATATTAGCTCTATACATGACATTAATGAGACAAAATGAGTCCAGTTCAACTGTCAACACTTAAAAATCATGTTGTAACACTGAGGAAGGTTGGGTGAAGAGCTGTAGGGCTGATTGAAAGAATATCTTACAATGACCCAGAGGCACAACCCTTTTATATCATCCAAGAAGAATATAAGAGATGAATTGATCTATAAGTATCTCTACATGGAGGAGGAATATGGTACCGAGACTACTTAACCTAGCAGACAAAGGCATATAAACCGGGAAGAGTGGAGCTAAAAAAAAATCAAGTTGAAAGTGAGGCACATTTTTCTCTTTAATGGTCTTGTAATTAACCACTGGAGGAGCCGACATGGGATATGGTGGCTTCTCCATCACCTCAAAAGATACTTAAATTAAGCGTGGATGTCTTTCTACATGATGTAGCTCATGTATCCGGGTGGGAATTGCTGGACAAAACTCCATGGTCTGCATTATGCAGGAGGGCAGAGGAAACCACCATGGTGGTGCCTTCTGCTTGTGAGATCTATGAAACTATCAAAGTGATGACATCTGTATATCATATCCTAGCAGCATCCTGCCTATTTATACAACACATGCTATGAAAAGGCTCTTTTAGGGATATTTAGAGGGCTTTAAATATTTTATTAGAGGTTTTTTAATATACTCTGCCTGTAAAACCAGGTAGATGAAATAAACCTTAAAAAAATAATAATAAAAAAACCCTGAAATAGATTTCCTATACCCCCAAATCCCAGTCTTAAAGCAAATATCTCAGGATACTCTGGGCTTTCAATATGACATTCCAAGGACTCAGGACTTTATCGTGGTTTAAAGCTTCTATTTCACAGATTTATAGATGCTAAACTCAGGAGGGACTACTGTGAATATCTAATCTGACCTTGTACATAAGAGAGGCCACAGGGCATCCCTCAATTGCTTCCAGGCCATGCTGAAGCCTTCCAGATTCTTCCTTCAGACCATAGCTAAGACCCAGCCTTCCCCTCCATCCTCACAGATATACTTCAGATCATCTCACATCTCACCGCAGCATCCTTCTGTCTGCCCCTGACAAATGAGATCTTTCCTGGCACATGTCCATTCAAATTGCTGCTGCAAAGATCATTTGCCATTCCTGTGTCTCCTTGCTGGCTCTCACTTTTGCCTTTCCACCAACACATCTCCTGTTCCTCCTAGTCCCTGCCTCTGCCTCTTCATCCCATTTGGTATCAGCTCACTCCAGCCTCTCATGGCCAATGCTTTGCTACCTTTCTTTTTGTATCCCCTTCTTTTTTTCCCAAAAAAGCCTCATGTGTTGTAGCACCAGTTCATGTGGAAGGACCCTAAGTCACATCAGTGCTGCTAAATGAAAAGATTCTCAGAGCACTCAGACCCATCAGGGGACAGGGAACGGCCGTTGTGGTCAGTTTATTACACTTTGTCTCTGACAATCCTTCCTCCTCAGGAGGACTCATCACACTCCTCCCCTTCTCCAGTGTGGGACAGTTCCCATGGGAGACACTGCTCCACAAACTTCTCCAATATGAGTCCTTCCCATGGGCTTCAGTTTTCCACAAACTGCTCCAGGATGGGTCCCTTCCATGGGGTGCAGTACCTTAGGACCGAACTGCTCCAATGTGGGTCCCCTGCAGGGTCACAAGTCCTGCCAGCAGACCTGCTCCAGCCTGAGCTCCTCTCCATGGCCTGCAGGTCCTGCCAGGAGCCTGCTCCATGCAGGCTTCCCATGGGGTCACAGCCCCATTGGGCACCCACCTGCTGCAGGTGAATCTCTGCTCTGTGCCTAAAGCACCTCCTCCCCCTCCTTCCTCATTGACCCTGTGTCTGCAGGGCTGCTTTGCTCACATATTCTCACTCCTCTCTCCACTGCTGTTACTCTGAAGAGGTTTTTTCCCCCTTCTTAAATACATTATCACAGAGGCATTACTGACATTGCTGATGGGTTTAACCTTGGCCATCCTGGAGCTGGCTGGCGTTGTCTCTGTCAGACATGGAGGAAGCTTCTGGCAGCTTCTCAGAGAAGCCACCCCCCTGTAGTGCCCCCACTACCAAAACCCTGCCACTCAAACCCAACACAGTGTATCAGTGACAGATTCTTGTCATTGGATTCTTGTGCAGGGAGAAATCATTCATGTGAGTTATTAAATGTCTGTATATCATTTCAAGGCATACAACAGTGTGGTACAGTTTTCATCAAGACAAAGCCTGTATTTTAATGCTTTTCATCCTTCTGAAAGAACCCAGCTTTAAAAACTTCAGTGCAGGAGACTGGCATCATGGGACTGTGAACAGGGGAGAGCTGGGCAAAGAACAGGAGGTGCCACAGCAGGGGAGCAGGCTGGAAATGTCAGAGCGTGGAGTAGTTCAGCCCAGACTTTGCTTTCTAGAGAAGAGCTCCTTGCCCTGTGTGTGTAGGTGGTGCTCTGTCTGGGGTCACAGGTAGGTGAGGAGAAGGGATGCACAGGATAGTCTACTGCCTTGGAGCACTGCTCCTGCTCCATGAAAACTGACAAACATCCTCTTTTATAAAGCTTCAGTGCACAGAATTTTTTTAACCTAATACTGCTCTACACAACTGCACAAGGTTTCCTTTCTTTATGTTGCAGCAGAGTTTAGTCCTTCTGGAGCCAAATTGCATAAAATTGCCAAAACCTGTCACATCTCTGCTCAGCGCTGCCTATTGACACGCAGGCACCTCTGGCCAAACGGAGAGGAAAACATCTGTCAGTAGGTGTTAATGAGACCATCTCATGTAGCAGGCAAGACCCAACCAGCTCAGCAAGATCTGATAAAATTCATGTTCTCATCAGGTGATCACAGCTATCTATGGTTCCACTCAGCTGTCAGGGAATCACTTGCACATATCCTTCCTCACACAGATATTTTATGAATTTTACGAGTTAGCAGGAGGCAAATCTGCCCTTTGAGGCTCATCTGTCAAAGCAGAGCTTTGGCCAGTACCTTTCAGGGGCTTCTGCAGGAAAACAAAGTGGTATTAAAGAGTGTCCTAAGAGTGTATCTCTCTGAGCCAGCACAGCTGAAGCCTGGGAGTGAAAAGTACTTTTTTTTTAGCAGAGATGTGAAGTTAAAGGCCCCATTGTTTGTAACTAGTCCTGATGCCATGTTGTTTTTGCAGAAAGTCATGGGCAGCTTCAGTCTTCATACCTGGCAGCAGTCCTGAAGGAAACACTGCTGCTGGAGAAGGTGTATGGCATGTTTTCAGGTTGTCAGGCAATGGCATCATGGCTTTAAACACTGGTGAGTTAAAGCAGAAGGGAGGGAGGTGGGGGGAGAGGGAGGGAGGGGAAGCAGTAGTTCACAGAGAAAATTTTCATTTAATTAACTGATAATTCTCACTGTACAAATCAGAGCTAAGCATATCTGTCCAAGCCAATGTATATGACTCACAGTTCATCAAATAAATATTCTGGAAGTGAGAAGTTACAGAAATAAAAGTCATGAATTATCAGTTGTTCTTCTATGCTCATGGACAGCATATTTTATTACACGTAAATTCCTTTTATAGCCATTGCAAACAGGAAAAACAGCTAAAGTCAAGTTTGCATGGATAGAAAAGTGACACCACCAGAAACTGAACCTAAGGATGGATTTCACCCTGTTATGTTAGAGGGATCCACCTGACCAGCACTAATCATCTGCAAAGTCTGTTTCCAGGCCCTGCCTGGGGATTCCCATCCCATCCTGCAGCAGGCAGCTGCAGCACTGACACAAATCCTAAAAGCTGCTGTTTCCCTCTCTTGACCACCTGAGAAAGCTCAGACAGAGACTATGGTTTACTAAAATTAATAAACCACAGAGGAGCCCTACTTGCTAATGCTTCTTGAAAATAGATTCATAGACAAGTCCCCAAAAATTTGAAGAATTTCCAATGAGACACCTGGTTTGCTGCATGAGCCCTTCTCTGCAGTATGCTGAGATCCTGCCATGCTACCTATGAAGATAAAAGCAGCAAATGCCTCTTCACACACCTTTCAAAGTCACATCACAGAACCTGAGCTGAACAACCAAAAAAGAAATTGCTTATTTTTAATGCCAGGTCCATGTAAGGTTCACTGTGAGCATAACCTGGTCCTGTCCTGCTCTTGAGAGCCAACATGGGCTTTTGCCATGGGTGGTTTGTCTGCAGGGGGTGGAAAGCTCATTTCTCAATGTTTCTTTAGCACGCCAAGAGAAACCAAGGGTTTGCACAGTGGGAAAAAGAGCCCCATACCAAAACATCTCAGGTGAGACACCTTTCAAGGCAGCTCCTGCCCCATGCCTCTCTTCTAAAGATGCACCAAGCAGGACGACTACACTGTGTATTTTTTTTTCCCTCTGGAGTACATCTATGGAGTCAACAAACATGTGGATATAAATTTAGCTGTTTAACTGACTCAACTGTTAAGAAATTTAACAAATAAATGTACATACCAGTAGGTATCTGGAAACCAGTGTTTTCTGTCTGAGACAGCAAAATGAATGGAGAGCAATATTCAAACACTAAAAATTAGCAGACTAGGTACATAAATATACCAGTTGCTAGGAGATGGCATTTAATCTAGAATTTTAGGCAGTAAGTAAAAATTAAGTTGTAAGAAGAAATATTGTTTAGGGCAGAAATCAATCCAAAGCAAGAGGCTGTTTATGAGAGGGAGCACAGCAAGGATGCTGCTCGACCACGTGCTGTGGGGTGGAGGTGAATGGGAAGGTTATTGACTTGAGCATGGGAACAAAAGCCCTACCAGTGAAAGACAGCGAGGACAAAACTCTTTCCTGGTAGAAGTTGCTGGGGGATGTGCTACTAAAGTAAATAAGGGCTGTACTTCAACCTGCAAATATCACCTTTGCCTGTGAGGGAAGTCCAACCAGAAGCTAAAATGTTGTGAAACTCAGCTTGTTCCCTCCAGTTGTGAAAATCACAGAAAAAACACAGCAAAAGTTCATTGCTTGTGAAGTTGGGTCCCCAAACCAGATTCTGCCGGTTTCTTTCACCACTGAATCCCCTACTTGCTTAATAGCATTCGAATTGGTAAACACTGGGCCTTAAGAGTAGGCTATCTTGTGAAATCATATGGATTCAACAGCAAGGCCAGCAGGGAGTGAGCGAGAGACTGGCTGCTCCTTACAGCAGCCCAGTCCTTGGTGGGAATTGTCCAGGTGGGATTTTAGTCCTGTTGGAATCAAGGGCAAAATTGCAATAGACCTCAATAGGTCATTTTCTCCACCACCCACAGGTAAAGGGTTGTGTGTAATCTAGCCCAGCACACAGCAGTCACCTACACATGTAGAGGACAAACCCCACTTCTGGTTCCTGTAAGTACAGGCAGGCATTAGAAGCAGTGTATGTCTTCAGCACCACCCCGGGGTAAATTCCACCTCAGATATCCCAAGACTGGCAAGCGTTTCTACAGTACTTGGTGACAGTGATCACATTCATTAGTTGGATCAAACTATTGGGGTCCCAAGGCCAAGACAGAAATTCTGACTTTTACAGCTTTGCTATCACCTGTAATCCTGATGCTGGAGCACTGCTTGTTTAGACTTCCTTAGGCCAGTGATTGTCAAAGTGATTAATAATTTTTTCTGGGCAGCAACCAAAGATCAGAGCCCATGCTGACATCTGCAATCTGCCAGAAGGCTTTGATATTGTAAAGAGGGCTATGGTGAAGCCTAAATGACCACTGGTCAAGGGGATATGTTCTCCTTGCTCGGGAATCCAAAGGACTGTCCTCTCTGCTGACCCAGCTTGTCTTCCAGAGGATAACTACTGATTGCAGACATTGCTGACTACTTCACTGGCCTCTGCAGAACAAAGTTTCTGGCAGATAGGGAGTAATGTGTGTGCTGTTCCATCAGGGCTGCTGGTGGCACTGGCATCTCCTCTTCATGCAGCACGGACAGCAGAGTTGGTACCATCTGGATCTGCACACTTGCCAGGGCTCTCTGCAGCGAGGAGGGGCTGGACAAGGACTGATTGGTTGTTGTTCAATCCCTCTGATTGATCCCACTGGTTTGGTGGCAGAGTATCAGCCAATGAGGGTTGGCTGGATTTTTGTCATTATCTGTGGTTAAGAGCCCAACCACCTCAGTCACTGACTGCATCTCTCATATTTTATCATCTCTAGATGACCCTGCTTGAGTGGGAGGGTTGGACCAGATGCCCTCAGAGGTCCTTTTCAACCTCAGTCTTTCTGTGATTCTCCGATTTTTATGCAAGCAATGACTGCTGAACTTACAGAGCTCACTGTAAAGCTCAGTGAGAGACCTCACCTTTGGGAGGCTGCTCTTCCACCCCTGTGAGAGGCCCAGCCTGTGCTGTAAGGCTTTCCACTTGCACTGGGGGGACCTCCAGGAGGTACCTGGAGGATGCTTTGAGGAAGGACGATAATGGTGATGTACACCACACCTAGTGCAGGAAAGCAGGAGCCCCCACAGAAGTGCAGTGATGCACCTGGGTCACAACAGCCCCATGCAACACTCCAGGCTTAGGGCAGAGTGCCTGGAAAGCTGCATGGTGGAAAAGGACCTGCAAGTGTTGGCCAACAGTGACTGAACATGAGCCAGTGTGTGCCTAGATGGCCAAGAAGGCCAATGGCATCCTGGCCTGTATCAGAAATTGCGTTCAGCAGGACCAGGGCAGTGACTGTCCCCCTGTACTCGGCACTGCTGAGGCCACACCTCAAATCCTGTGTCCAGTTCTGGGCCCCTCTGTACAAGAAGGACATTGAGGGGCTGTAGCCATGTGGGGGTTGGTCTCTTGTCCCATGTAATAAATGACAGGACAAGGGGAAATGGGTTCAGGTTGCACCAAGGGAGGTTTAGACTGGATTTGGGGAAAAATGTATTCACAGAAAGGGTGACCAGGCACTGGAACAGGCTGCCCAGGGAAGTGATGGAGGCCCCATCTCTGGAGGTATTTAAAAGATGTGTAGGTGTGGCACTTAGGGACATGGTTTAGTGGTGAACTTGGCAGTGCCAGGTTAGCAGTTGGGCTTAGTCTAAGAGGTCTTTTCCAACGTAAATGATTCTATAATTCCATGATGGCATGACCACTGTGGGCTGCAGCCAGCTTTTCTCCCAGAATGACTGGAACTGCCTTTGCTTCTGCTGGCAGCAAGCACAGATTTATCAGTGGGTGATGGAGGCAGTAACCTCCATCCCTGCCATGCCAGTTGAGAGGGGCCAACTGCCCACACTGTCCATCTGTCCACACTGTGGCCTAGCCTGGGGCTCCCTTCAACCCAACGTGGGGTTTGAATGAAAATGAGAAAGAAAGAGAAACACAATAGAACCATGTGGGAAACATGATTTTTTCAGCTTATTTTTAAAAGAGTTCCTGGAGGTTCAAGGGACAGCAGGAGGGTTTTGTCCATATGAAATGAGTCACAAAGTGAAAGAAAATCTCAGAGGATCCCTACTCTTCATTTTGTAATTGTTTGCAGTGATTTCAACCTGGAATATTGTGCCAAAGCAAATCATATCCTGGGCTGCATTAGAAGCATGGCCAGCAGGTGATGCAGGAGCTGATGCTCCCTTTCTATTCTGCTCTTACAAGACCTCACTTGGAGTACTGCATCCAGCTCTGGGACCTCAAGTAATGGAAAGGCATGGATCTGTTGGGGCAGGTCCAGAGAAGGGCCATGAAAGTGAACAGAGGGATGGATCATCTCTCCTATGAAGGCAGGCTGAGAGAGTTGGTGCTGTTCAACCTGGAGAGGAAGGCTCCAGGAAGACCTTTAACAGCCTTCCAGTACCTAAAGGGGTTTCACAAGAATGACAGAGACTTTTTACCAGGGCCTGTAGTGACAGAATAAGGCATAATGGTTTTAAACTGAAAATTTGATAGATTTAGATTAGCTATGAGGTGATTTGACCTGGGCTGGAAACCAAGTGCCCACAAAAGCCAATCTATCACTCTCCTCCTCAGGATGAGAGAATATAAAGAAAGGCTTGTGGGTTGGAATATGAACAGGGAGAGATTACTCAGCAATTACCCTCACAGTCAAAACAGACTCAGCTTGGAGGAATTTGTTGAATTTATCGCAAATCAAAATCAGAGCAGGATAATGAGAAGTAAACCAAATCTTAAAAACACTTTCCCCCACCCCTTCCTCCTTCCTGGGCTTAACTTCATTCATTATTCTCAATTTGCTTCCCCACGGCAGCACAGGGCAATGGGGAATGTGGGTTAGGTCAGTTCATCTCAGGCTGTTTCTGCCCCTTGTTCCCCCTCAGGGAGAGTCCTTCCCACAGGACAGTCCATCAACTTCTTCAATGTGAATCTTTCCCACGGGCTGCAATTCTCCCCACACTGCTCCAGCATGGGCCCCTTCCATGGGGTGCAGTCCTTTAGGAACAGGCTGCTCCAATGTGGGTCCCTCACAGGGTCACAAGTCCTGCCAGCAAACCTGCTCCAGCCTGGGCTCCTCTCCAGGAGGATCCACAGTCCTGCCAGGAGTCTGCTCCATGCAGGCTTCCCAGGGTATCACAGACCCCTTTGGGCACCCACCTGCTCCAGCATGGGCTCCTCCAGGGGCTGCAGGTGGATCTCTGCTCCACCATGGAGCGCCATGGGCTGCAGGGGCACAGCTGCCTCACCATGAGCTGTACCACAGGCAGCTGGAGCACCTCCTGCCCCTCCTTCCTCACTGACCTTGGGGGCTGCAGGGCAGTTGCTCTGACATATTCTCACTCCAGTCTTCTCTGGCTGCAATTATTTCTGTGCAATAATTTTTTTGTTTCCCTTCTAAAATACATTATCACAGAAGCATTACTACCACTGCTGATGGGCTCGGCCTCGGCCAGCGGCAGGTCTGTCCTGGAGCTGGCTGGGATTAGCTCTGTTGGACGTGGGAGAGCTTACAGCAGCCTCTCACAGAAGCCACCTCTATAGTGCCCTTGACACCAGAGTAATGCCATGCAAACCCAGTACAGATATTGAAAGAAATTCTTTAGTGTGAGGGTGGTCACAGTGTAACTGGTTTCCCATAGAAGTTGTTGGTGCCCCATCCCAGGAAATGTTTAAAGTCAGGCTGGGTGGGGTTTTGAGCCTTTGAGCAACCAGATCTATTGCAAGATGACCCTGACCATGGCAGGGGCATGGACTAGCTATTTGTTGAAGGTCCCTTCCAACCATTCTGTGGTTCCACGATTTGGCCATGCTTTGATTTGGGGGCATGTCGTAAACCTTAAGTCAGCAACGCAACACCTTAGAGGTCTGGGAAGATACTTCTGTTTATTTTCTGGTATCTAGAGCTGAAAATAAGCAACCACTTGGTGTGATAAGTACCCTCCAAATCCAGGGACTGGTACAGTCAGTGAAACCAGCAGCCACAGGGCTTCTTGCTCCCTGGTGAACAGGAACTTCCAAACATCAGCAGGATGTCTGTTCTTCACTCCTTCAGCAAAGCTCACCCCCCATGTGCATGGGCTGTGGGCTGGTGGGGCCTGCTGGTCTCTGCTCTCTGATACAGTCTGGTGCCCTGGGCAAGCTTAGCAAAGCCAGAGTAAGCACTGCTGTTCCAACATAAGCTGAAGAAAGAAGAAAAGCACAAGGCACTGCCAGGGTCCAATGGCAGCATCATGTGAATTGTAAGAAATACAAAAGGGGGATAGAATTTGTGACCCCTTTCCCTTGCCTATTTTTCTTCTTTCAAAATTGAATGTTGAGGAGATATGTGAATTTTGAGGGTCCTGCTGTAACCTCAACTGTAACTCGATGTGCAGGGGGGAGGGAGCAGAGAGAGGGAGAGGTTGGTTGTGCTTTTCATATAGGGAAAGGAAGAGAACCCAGGACAAAGTATTTCTGAGGTCTACTCAAGGCTCAGTGAAGATCCCAAACATCACCTTTCTAAGTGGTTTAAAGCCACAGAAGCCAGGTGTGCACACCCTGAAAGAACCAAGGTCATGCCAGTGAATAGAAGTGACTGCTAAAGGTTCCCTTTCTGCAGCAGCATGGCTCACTGAACCCAGGGAGCCTGGAGAGCTGAGTTGAGCTGGGCTCAGCCCAGCCAAGCCAAGCCCAGCCCAAGGATTCTCCACTTCCCTGGCTGAGCTTGAGGAGCCTTCTTATTTCCTCAGCAGCTTCTTTGGGTTTACACTAACCACCTATCTATGGAAATGGGGCTGGGGGCTCACACCCACTTGCTCTGTGCAGCAGAGCAGGCTGTGTGGAGAAGATGGATTACTTTCATCTTGGTGATTGTGTTCTACCTTTTGATGCCATGAATGTTTATTCCTTTATCATGTATCAATTATTGGCATTCTCTAGGCTTCCTTCTGTCTTAATCTGATTTAAAACAGACATTTGCATTTGAAAAGTAGCTAGCATGTATAGTAAATCCTTTCCCTTGGTTTGCTATTAACGTAGCCAGCTTTGATGTATTCTATTAATGCTGTTTGCCAGGGGTGAAATCAGCACACCACCTATGGAGAGGCACTTCCTTGGTGAACCTACTGCTTTTACCCACAAGCAAAGCATCTACCTACCTGGTGAAAAACCTGGGTGTTGACTGCAGCAGCATGGTCACACACCTGCTCCTCTCCCTGCTGCCTTCCACCTGGTTTTGGGAGGCTCTGAACTGTGCCCACGATGACCCAACCTGAGGACCTGCCACCAGTGAAGGGTGGATTTACAGAAGAAGGATTAGACATCCATTGCAATGGAGGAAGTGAGAGCTAAACACACTACAGGGCACCAAACTAGCAGGTGAGGGCTGTGCAGGCAATGAAGTTGCAAGTGCAGGGCAACTCATGGCCAGAAGAGGACCTGGTGAGATCAGGATTTGCCTGATGGTCTTCCTGAGGGTTGTAAGCACCAAGGGTGAAATGCATGTGTGCTTCAGAATTATCCAACCTTTGTGTAGCAATATCTCAGCCAGTTGTGGAATAGACTAAATCAAACCTCTGGTGAGTTCAGTACCACTACTTCCTTCATTTCCTTCTTTTCTTTTTTTTTTTT
>VXAC01008012.1:548446-587388 GCA_013399225.1 Rhipidura dahli | reverse complement strand
CTGGCCCCGCTTCCCCGACGCCCTGCGGCCCTTCGCGCCCGCCGAGCGCCCGGGGCCCGAGGGCGGCGGGCGCGTTTCCCCCCGCCAGCGACGGGACGCCAGCGCCGGCCTCTACCGCGGGCGCCGCTGCCGCATGGAGTCCTGCTTCGACTTCGCTCAGTGCCGGAAAAACGGCTTCAAGGTCTACGTGTACCCGCAGCAGAAGGGGGAGAAGATCGCCGAGAGCTACCAAAACGTCCTGGCCGCTATCGAGGGCTCCCGGTTCTACACCTCGGACCCGGGGCAAGCCTGCCTCTTCGTCCTCAGTCTGGACACGCTGGACCGGGACCAGCTCTCGCCCCAGTATGTGCACAACCTCCGCTCCAAAGTGCAGAGCCTCCACCTGTGGAACAACGGCAGAAACCACCTAATTTTTAATTTATACTCCGGCACCTGGCCCGACTACACTGAGGATGTGGGGTTCGATATTGGCCAGGCTATGCTGGCCAAAGCCAGCATCAGTACTGAAAACTTCAGACCCAACTTTGACGTTTCTATCCCGCTCTTTTCTAAGGATCATCCTAGGACAGGAGGGGAGAAGGGATTTTTGAGGTTTAACACCATCCCTCCTCTCAGGAAGTACATGTTGGTATTCAAGGGGAAAAGGTACCTGACGGGGATAGGGTCAGACACCAGGAATGCCTTATATCACGTCCATAACGGAGAGGATGTTGTCCTCCTGACCACCTGCAAGCATGGCAAAGACTGGCAAAAGCACAAGGATTCGCGCTGCGATCGAGACAACGCCGAATACGAAAAGTAAGTGAGCGGTGCCCCTTCCCGGTGCTTGTGTCCCCAGGGCATGCGGGCATGCCCTACGCTGCAGGCGGCCCGGGCCGCCGGGCAGATGTGAGCAGATGTATGCCGATGTGCTGGCAGTGGCCAGAGGAAAGCATTCATCACTCCTTTGGGCGAGTCGGTGGCTTCTCCCGTCACCCGTGAGGTTGCCGGGTGGCTCTTTGCTGCCTTGGCCGGGGGAGCTGGCGGGGAGGCGTTGAAGGGCGATGCGGTGTCCTGCAGCCGTGGCGTTGCTTGCCCGGGGACTGATGACCTGCATCCGCAGCCCGATGGCTTTCCAAACCTTGCCAGCGGCGGAGGTGCTATTGGAGGATGCGCTGGCATTTGGCACTGCCTTTTGTTCCCCCAGCGCCTCTTAGGCCAGATGTCCTGTGCCTTCCCTGCCCTGAGACAAAGTTTGTACGAGTCCTTGGCTCTCTCCAGGTCGCGTGTGTGCCAGGCTCCCGAAGTGGGTTGGTTGTTGAGAGCGATGGTTGGGATGCGCTCACCAGAAAGCACTGCCCGGCGTGTGACCTGTGTCTGTGTATCTCTACAGACAAGCCATCAACTTGCGTTGCCGCATTTTAAGTCTCAGTTCAAACCAGCGCAGTATCAGTAAAGAAAGAAGGAAAAATGAGTGCTGGCTGTGTTCGTGTCCTAGTCTGAGTTTCTGGTTTTCACGTGTGAGAGGATACACCAGTGTTGCGAGCTCAGCGTGTGCTTTCTGTGAAGGCCTGGTTGCTTGGCTTCCCTCGACTTTTATTTTCATTTGTTGGTAATGTCAGTGTGAAGCCAAATTTTGTCTCGCTGTACTGCTGCCCTTGTCTTCCAGTCTGCTTTTCAGGTTTGTATACAATAGCTGTCGGGAAAATCGCTTCTGGGAATTACCTTCAGGACTGCGATGCTGACTAAGCCGTTTGCAACTGATTAGTTCATTTAAATACCGACCACCGCTATGTTTGCTGCAGAGTAGGTGCCTGTATATGAGGTTTTTCACACGAGAATATTTCCTGGGTAGCATGAATTACACACTGAATTAAAACAGACCAGCCGTACAGCACTGGGTGATATGCAGTGGAGCTGCATCCAGAGCTGCCAACGGCTGGAGGGTTTTGTGGTGCACAGGGGAACGTGGGTGGAAAAATACTTCTGGAGAGCATTTGGGAAGAAACTACGTTGGCATTAATGCTGGTGAAAATTTCCGACTGGCTGTCTGTTTCTCCACCGAAACTGTCCCCGGGGGTTGGGAAGAGACCGGGAAAGTCAGCATTGCAAAGTCGGGAAGCCTGCGTGAACTGCCTGGGTGAACTCTGCTCACCTTTTGGTTACTGTAATTCTGCTGCAGAGGGGAGGAAAGAGCAGTGCAAATACTCAGTGGACTTTTAATCCCATTCGTTTTCAGAAAACTGATGGGTGAGTGGTGAAACGATGCACACGTGGAAGCGACAGAGCATCAGTGCCGAGTGATCAGTAGAGATGCTAAGCTCACGGTGTTTGTCACCAGGAAGTCCCTTTGGCCTGTGATCTCCTTCAGGGAATATTTGTTTTGGGAAAGAAGTGAGACCTGGCAATTGTAGGTTTTCAGGGTGTGTTGGTTTTTTTTGTTTAGATCTCAGCAATCGGAGCTAATTTACAGATGGGAAAAATTCTTGTTATTTGCTGTATGCTACAATGTGTGTGCTGTCAAGTTGTCATAAAACCAAACATACCTGCCTGTGGTTTCATGTGAGTCCATTCTTTTACAGCTATGCCGTTTGGTCTAATAAAAGATAGACCTCTCTCTGTGAGTTCTGCTCCTCCTAAAGTGTCTTTGCCACTTATTTTGTGGTGAGACTTGTACATAGCAACTCTCAGGGGATACGATAGCATGAACCCAACTGGGTTATTGATACAAAAAGCATACTTGCCGCTAGGATGCGGCTGTATCTGGGATGGCTGGCTTAAACATTTGTTGCAATGCTGCTGTTAAAAGACAGGAACTTAAAACTGATGCTGACAAGAAAATAAGATTACTCCAAGAATTGAGGCAGGCTTGGTCTCTGGTCAGGCTGCTGAGGTGAAGGAGTTTGCTCTAGTGAACAACTGCAGATGCTGCAGCTCTTTGACCCAGCATGTTAGCGGAGCAAGGGCACCTGGCAGAGCTTGCTGCTGCCCCTTCTCACTTGTGCCTCGGTGCCGACGCACAGCAGAGTGTGCCATCTGCTGCTCTCCCAGCACCGCGTCCTGCCAGGGCCTGCGTCTTCTGGCTCCTCTGTGCCAGTAAGGACCATGCCTGGTGCTCCACTCCCTTTATAAAATCTGACAGGGTCGCATCCCTGGGGTAGCAAGGACACAGCTGTCCAGTTGAAATGCTTCTGTGCTGGTGTGTAACTCAGGTGTTAAAGCCATTGTGCTTTTCTATGCCGTTTTTCCCATCCTCTGCTGTGATACTTGCATGATTTTATGTGAAAGACAGGAGTGTGGGTGCCCAGGCCATGGAGAGCTGGCCTTGAGATATAAGTGCTTGCCAGGGTGATGTATGAATGATGTGGTCTAGGTAGAGGCCTTGCCAAGCCAGTTAAATTAGGTGACCAGATTTTAAAACGAGCTAACCGTGTGTCAGCCAGGGTAGTGGTGTTATGATGTGTTGGGCTTGGGGCTTCCCAGAACACAAGTTACTTGTGATGGGGTTTCATCTAGGGTGTAATATCTGGTGTTGGGTTCACATAAGGTCCACCTGTCCTCTGGCTGTGGTGTTTCCTCTCTAGGAGATTGAAAAAGCCAAGAAAGGTGACTTCCTGACCCCTGGAAAAATGCTAAGAGTGTCTTACTTCATTTAGGGAAAGGAGGGATGGGCATGTGTGTATTTGACTGTCTCTGTGAATTGTATTGAAAGATCCATCTGTATGTCACAGCTAATTAATTTGCATCCTAGTTATGTATCTCAGCAGATAAAGCTGAGGCAGACTAAAATGAATTACATTATCATGATTAGACTGCTAGCAAACAGGATACAAAGGAAAACAAAGGAAACCTCTGGTTTTCTTTACAGTGTCTTTGGTTGTCAGAATTGGCCTTTGTCACCCAGCACTAGGGCAGCTGGGCTTTCTGAGTTCCTCCACAGTAAGATTTCAACCTCAAACTTTTCATTTCACAAAGGGTTAAGTGAATAAAAGCTGCTGCTGCTGAAGTTTGAAGACAGCCTCTTAAATATTTAATGACAGTCTAAATATATACATATGTACAATGTGTTTTAAACAAAGGCAGAATTCATATACAGGCTTAACTGGTTCCAAATAATTACTTTTTGGAAGGTAATATAAATGACTATGGATACCAAAAGAAATGGAGGAATGTGATGTTCTAGTAAAGCCAGATGCAGAGAAGAGATTTGCACCAAAATGAGGATCTTTCTAGGAAAATGAAATGATGTCTGTGGCATATCCCCTGACCTGTAGAAACCCTGCCTTTGGAATATGGAGAGGGTAGGTTGACAGTATCCAAAACCATAATGTCTCACCACAAGCTCATTCAAGGAGACTTTTTCCTCATCTGTATCTAAAGTTAATTGTGAGAAGGAAACAAGGAAAAAAAGAAAAAAAAAGAGAGTAGAATGGAGGAGGAGAAGTGAGAAAAAATGTATTTTTGGAGAAAGGTGAACTGTGGTGGAGGACAAAGAGTATAGTGAGGTGTTCCTTATAGACTTATGATTTTTGACTAGTCAGTGCTCAAAAAGCCTGTGTGATCATGACTGAACTGAGAAAGGAAGGTAAAACATGCAGGACCTCATGAGGTGGGACTAGTTCTGCCAGAGGTGGTTGGAGGCATGTGGTAGTGGAGGAGGAGCTGTGGAAGGAGCTACTTACAGATTTACCTGGAGCTGCTGGGTGCTGGCAGAAGAGGGAGAGAGCAGCAGCACCCTGCATGCTTTTACCAGTGAGACATCTCTGCAGGGCACACAGTAGCACTAGGCAGGGTTGGATCTGTACTTTTACAGGAGAATATATCCAGCTGAACATTTTCATTGATGCCTGGTACCCGTTAGGTTTACCTGGTGTGCACTCTGCTGGTGGAACGTGTGCCAATCACAGCTGAACCTCCCACCCTTGGAAATCCTGAATAAAGGTCACAGGTGTGCAATAGGCACAGAATGGGAAGAAAAGCAAGTTTTAGTTTTGCTTCCATTCCACTAGGAATAAAATACACATGCTGAAAAAAAGAAGTGGTAGAAGTAGACACGAGGGATGACTTTGCCACTCAGGAGACTGTCATTAGAATATGAAGTAAGGCTTAGGCTTGCCCATCCAACATGTGATGATAATCTGAACACTCCATGTGCATGTATGTGCGTGTTTCAAACAAAGGTGAAATTCTTGTATTTTTAATACACTGAGTTTCTGTGTATTGTGCTAAAATACAAATGTCAATGCCACACTTAATCACTCACTGGATTATTTTTTGAATTATCTAAAAGCCTTCACAAGTGAGCACATTTGCAGCTATTTAGGACAGGTCCGAGAAATCACTTTGGTTCAGGGTGGCTGTTGTTCAGGACATATGAAATGACATGGGGACCAGTTCATGCATCTTGTATATCACCAGGCTGTTTTGGGAGCTTGGATAGAACTCAAAAACTGCTGGAAGAGCTTGGGCATTTTCCCAGAGTATCTTGGCTCCTACAGAGACCTGTCCTCACCAGACTACTTTTTAATATTGATTTTTGAGAAACTGGAAATTTGCCTGGTTTACAATACATTTATCCAAAATGCAGTAAGCAGGTAAATAACAAAGCTTTAGTGAACACCTCAGAATATAGGACTTGCTCTGTTGTGTTCTTCCTCTTACTCTGTGTTACAGAATGTCCTTATGTGCCTGTTGATGCTGATTTAATGCAAGTAGGGTCCTGAGGGGCAGGCGCTTCCAGAGACTCCAGGCTGATGCCCTGGCAGGACCCGGGGGCAGGGGTGACAGGAGCACCCTGAGCTCACAGCCAGCCATGCAGTCCTCAACCTGGCTGTTAGCAGCAGGCCCTTCCCTCTCAGGAGAGGTGTGGCAGCAGAGGGATGCGTGTGCGTGTTCCCCGTGCGAGCAGTGCCGGGCACTGCCGCGTGTGTGGCTGGGTGTGTGGGGTCAGGCACTGCCAGAGGAGCCCACCCTGCCCGCAGGCCTTAAACCAGGTGCCCTCCTAACCTCAAGTAATTAAGTTTTCTTGTGGGGTGAGTTGTTATTATTATAATTGGTTGCCCTAGGCCTTTCTGTGTCTTTATATGAAGCATCTCATAAGAGGCTCTGTGGTGACAAAGCATTGCAGTAGATGAGTGATCTGGTCTGCAGCAGGTGTTTTCTGCATGCAGGATGTATGTGAACACTGCTTTTGCAGTGGAGGGGCTCTGCTTTTATTTTTTCTGCTTAGGAAAATTGATCTAGGACAGTTTATTGATGAAATACTCATCACTAAAGAGACACTTGACGATAGAAAAAAAAACTCAAGAAAAAAATACTGAGTCATCATTTTAAGTAGAATTAATCTTGAAACAAGCAGTTTCAAGGGCTTGTTGAACCCAGATCAGAACTGAGCTAGGAGTAACAGTTTCAGCTACCTATTTTGGCAAGACAAATTCCTCTTGTGCCCCCAGTGAGGTGCCCTCAGCAAGAAGGAGCTGCAGAGCATCCCATGGTGCTCCTCCCTTCTTACCCTCCCTGGCCAGGTGTTTCACAGGGCAAACTCCCAACTTCTGCAGGATATTTTGTAGTGGCCGGAAGTATGCTTCACTGAAACTGCTCCAAAGGGAGAGGGGTGGCTGAATTTGGGGTTCTCTTGGGGGTTTTGTGCAGCTGCCTGCTGCTCCCTGCTGCACTGAGGGTATTCTGAGCTGTGGGCCTGTTTGCATCTTGCTGGGAGAATAGGATTGAACAAGAGGAGTTTCAGCTCGAGACAAACCTGAGTGAAAAAGACTACTGGTCTGACTCTGTTGGAAATAATCCTTTTGCCCCACATACAGTCCTGGAACAGCCCAGTGGAAAGTAAACCAGCAGCTGTTTGCGGGAGAGGGAAGTAAATGAAACTGGTAGGCACGAAGCACTTATTTACTCAACAGATGTGAGTCAAGAGAATGTGCTGTAATCTGATGATTTCTGGAGTATTATCTGTGATTGTTTTCCCTTTCTCTCTGAAAGAGTTTATTTCAGAAAATCCACAGAGTTTTGTGGTCTTGGGTAAACAAACTGTTTTGCTAACCAGAGAAAAAAAATTGGTGGGTACGTGGATAACTGTGTGGCCTGTGAATGGAGTTAAATGCAGTGTTCTGAGCTGCTTAGGTGACTGACTTCTCAAGGACTTGGCTATATGTAGATGATGATGCAAGATTTATACTCTTGTCTCATGTTGTATGGAGATTAGTTTAGCCTGTGGGAATGTGTGAATATAACTTCAGGTTATATTTAAGGTTCTGCACCTTTCCACAGTGCCAAGTATTTGGGACATATAGGTTTCAAAACCGTCTTATGGTTTACACTGAACAATAGATTTGTTCCTCTTCCTCTGTTCATCCAGCTATGCTGTGAGGCTTCGTATTGCTCTTTTTTCAATCCAAATTTGGATTGGAATGGGACATGTGTCATCACTGTTTTGCCTTTAATTTAAGTGCAGTCAATGGTAGGCAGCATTGATGCTATGTAATGCTGATACAACTCATCCCCACGTCTCTGGAGAAGGCAGGAGGGAGGGAGCTATGGCAGGAGGTGCCTGCAACACCAGGTGTACACAGGAGCAATTAAAGATCCCAGCCAGAGGATGGTGGGAGTCCTTTCTTCCACTTACTGAGCAAATTATAACAGTTGACAGCCATGGAAAGAAACTGTCCTGGTATTGTGCCACGGGTGCCACAGAGCCTGGGAGGGTGGAGGCCAAGAGGTGGGGGGATCAGCACACTGCTATGGTGCAGGAGAAACTAATTTAAGAAATGAATTCCAAATGAGAATGAAAGAGAAGAGATTTGTTTCACATGAGAAGGGGGAAGTAGTGTTTTAAGAAACACAGACATTATCTCAGCAAGATGTTGTGTCTTAACTGCTTTGCTGGGAAAAAAGCTGGTATGAGTGCTGCCAGGCTGATGACTTTCCAAGTGCAATCTAACTTCCTGAAATGTTATCATTTCTTAGAATATGAGAACATAACTGTAAGCCAGTCAAGAAGGTTAGGCCTCCTCAATAACAGGATGAAGAAGATGCCATTTTTTTTAAGCATTTTGTGTTTCCCCACTTGTCTTTCCGATTAGTGTCAGTTTTTTGGGTGGTTTAGTGCTGTATCTTCGGCCAGGATGCTAAATGGGCATTCCCTGAAAGGTGATAGAGGTGGAATGTGTGTGTTGGCTAAACCAGGCTCCCATTTCATACTCCAGTAAGACAGACTTCTCAACCCTCCTGCAGTCCCTGGGAAAAGTGTGGTGCTGGCAGAGCTGTCGCAGGAGCTTCTCCTGCCTTCTCCTGCCTGTAGCAGATGTGGTTTTGGGACTGCAATCCAACAGCCAGGATTGCCAGTGGCTACCATGGTTATGTTTCCATATACTTTTAAAATTGAAAGAAGGCTTTGCTTTTCCTAAGCATTTGGAGGGTTTACTTTAGTGCTTTATAATGTTTAGAGCCTATATAAAACTGAAATACCACTCATTTATGTTTTCTGTATCCCCTTCTCAGGAAGCATCAGTGAGGGTAGGTTTAAAATGATTTTCTAATAAAAGGTGATAGTTGTTAGAAGCAATATAAAGCAGGTCTTCTCCGTGTATCTGGCGAGGGGAAATTGACACTTAAACTTTTTTGGGGTTTGACTTATCCTGGGTCAGGACATGTTTGGTATATGAACCTTTTAACTGTCCTTGCTTCAGTCAGCTGCTACCAAAGGCTGCTGCTTGCAGAGGCACTGAAGCACTGTTGTTCTTGATCGCTCCTCCAAGGGCTCCTGCGGTGCAGTTACCAAATTCGGTAAAGCTGCTCTAAGTTGACTTACTTCTTCATGATGGTTTCTAGTCCAGAAATACATGAAAACAAAATAGTTCCTGGGTTCCTAAGTGAATTTCCCGTTATTCACTTTTTCCCCCTCTAATATCCTCTTTGTGTTTGTGAATGAAACAGAATTAGGGCTAATTTAGTTGATTGGCTGCAAAACAAAAGTATTCAATACTAAGAACGGGAAATGAGAAGGCCTTTCTGAAATGTTACTTCTTTGCATAATTGTAATAGATTATAATTATACAGTTGGGTGTCGAGCAGTGGATTTGCTGTAAACACGGTCGTGGGAAATCTCTCGTTGCTCACTTGTGTCGGTTCGAGTCCCAGTGCGGTCCCGTCAATGGCTGTACCAGCATCTCTAACATCATTTTCTCTTTGAGCTGGTTGCTGTGGCACAGAGAATGCAATCTCCAGTTCCCTTCCCAGCTCCTCCTACAAAATTACAGCTGGTCAATATGGCCATGTCAGACTGTTGACACAAATCAATAAGATCAATCATTCTTCAGCTCCTAAACAAAATTGAGAGCGTGATGTTGACAGCCTGTGCATAGCAGTAAATTCCTAAAGGAAAATCGCATACCGTAGTGTTTGCTGAGTGTATCCGTGGGGGATCCTGTCCCGTTAATAATTAGTTCTCTGAGGCTGTAAAAAGGAGCGTGGTATAAATACTTTGCTAGAGCTGCAGTGTGCACTGTGACCTCTGCAGCCTTCAGGCTGATGGAGAACTCACCTGACCAACAGCAGTGTAGGGGACAGGGCAGCGTGGCAGTGTTTGGGTAGGAATCCTGTTTTTCTTCATTCTCCTAGAAGATCTCGACTTCTGATACCGGTTTTTGCCTAGCAAATTACTGCAGACATTTTATCACACCACTGGAATTCCTGGTGCAGTTGGGTAGTTCAGTGTGTTGCTACCAGAAAGCCCATCAAAATTGTAGTTTTTGTTGTCTGCAAGAATAAAATCAGAGGCTGATTCTAAAAATCAGAGTCTTTGTCTGAAAGGAAGGACAAATTTTTGTTGTGTCTGAGTTTATATATCTGAAGGCTTGCCTTGGTGTGTCTCCTCATAGACTCAATCAGCTGCTTCAGGAAGATAAACGTGTAAATGTTTAATCTTAGGAGTTTACTACCAACCATTGTGCTGGGTGCTAGCTGATTTTTCATTTAATTAAATGTAATTTATCTAGTCCTAATGGGAAACATAATTATAGGATTTATTTTTTAATACTGTGATTTCAGAATTATTTTATAAAGAAGAGTAACACTTCCCCCTTAAGGGTGGTTTAAAAATCAGCAAACAAAATAGAAAAACTAAAGTACACTCTGCTGAAAGTAATAAATCTCAGAAAAGATGAAAAAAAAAGGCACAGCTGATATGTTGGAGCTGCAATAAAGCTGAAAATTAATGATCAGTAGGTTGCTGCTGCAAAAGAGAATGCATGCATTATGGATTTGAGGAGATGCCTATAGCTTATTAAATGCCAGCAAATTTTTGCATAAGCAGTAGAAAACCCTGATCAGAAACTGTAAAGTGGTGTGAACTGCAGCTGGAAGATCCAGTGCTACAAAGGGTGTGTGCACTGTGTATATTGTTGAAACATAAGAAAGTGCTTTGCAGCATCATGGTCTGAAGTTGCACCCTAAGCTTCTTTAGTTTCTGGTCAGAGGGATTTAAATGTTTGAGTAAGGCATGACTGTAGTCTCAGGAACAGATTTATCATACTTTACATAAGGAGGTGTGTATGACTGTTTAAAATAATTTAAAACAAATAACATCCCTTCACCCTTCCATGCTCCCTTACACTTTTTTTTCTTTAAACCCAAAAGCTAAGACTACTACTTGAATTGTAATGGAATAATATATCAAGTGAGTGATCACATCAGGCATGGACACTTACCAAATCACAGCGAGATAACTGTGAATAACTCTCTAGTTTCAACAATTTGCATGGCCATTAACAATTGATGGGTTTCCCTTAGAACCGCATTATCTATGGCAGCAGGATCTATTCCTGTGCACTGCTCCTGCATACTAAGTGCCAGAAAAATTCTTAAAAGTGAGGATAATAAAAAATCTGGTAGCAGCAAGGTGAATGAAGCAGGTAGGAATTTCAAGGCAATATTTTTTGAAGATGGGGAAATATTTCAGGCAGTCATGCATTTTTGTAACTGTTCTTCATCCCCTTTCTCTGCCTACATCTTTTACTACAGTTCTGCAAGTTTTAATTCAATCTGGTGTTAGGTTTCTCTTCACTGCTTGGCATCACTTCAAGCTTGATGGTCAGTCTGGCCTGTGGATCAGTATAAGTAAGATTTTAAAATACTTTTTTTTACAGTTTTTTGTTGGACAGGTGTCTTCAGAAGCTTTTATGCATATTTGACAAAAGATAAAAATGACACTAAATTTAGCTGTCCTAGATTATTGGGTGCCTCTTTCATGGGAGTGATTTCAAGCAGGTGCCGAAGATACGCTTTCCTTATGAGAATCATGCCACCATTTTAATAAGCGTGCGATACATCCTTTATTTCTAGTGCTTTCATCTCCGCCTGACAGCATGTCAGTTCTTTCCAGATTCCTCTACCAAGCTGACTTTTCCAGCCCCAAATCTCCCTTTCTTTTTATTTCTCTTTTTCACCCTCTTCCCTCTCCCCCTTTCTTCTCACGGTGCTGTTGTTGTGGCAAGATGAAAGCAGCTGAGTGAAGTGGTGGTGGGGGGAAGGGTTGGGTAATCAAAGAGCACAAGCAGCTGGAGCTGTGTGAAGGCAGGTGGGTGACACATCAAAGTCAGGGGTACGTGTGCTTGCTGCTCTCACCTCTCCTTGTAAATGACCCCCTGCCATAAAACAGAGTTCCCAGGGTTAATTTGTGAGTTCACGTGCACACAAATACGATTTCTTTTCTAGGGCCTTCCCAAAATCTAGTTGCAGGGAGCAGTAATAAAATCTTAGCTTTGTTCCTCGGAAGGTGGCTTTTGCAGATGCGGTGTGTAAAGAGACAAGTACCTGAGCTGCTGATAGCAGGAGCTGGTCGTTCACCTTCAGCTGAGAGTAACCTGCCACCTTACTGTCCCATCTGCCTGTGAATGTTGTTTCTGGGTTGCTGTAGGCAGGATGAGAGCTGGAAGGTCTGAGCAGCACCTCGTTGTCCCCAGCTTGGCCCTGCATGGTCAGAGACCCAACATGTCCTGTCTTGGCAAGGGGTCCCTTGGCTGGGGCAGGCAGCACGTCTCGCTTGGCCACATGCAGGTGCTGCTCCCTGACCTCTGCACCCAGTGTGAGGGCTTCAGGTCCCCCCAGCTCAGCAGAAGCCCCAAATTCTCACTCACCTCTAAACTCTCTGTGCACGTCTCCTGGCCTGGAGCTAACTATGGGGCTAAGTATTTCTCAGCTGTTGCCTCTCCTCATATCCTGGTTTGTCTTTGCCATGGAGCTCGGCAGTTGAGCACCCCAAGGTCTGGGTATACTCTTGCTCTGTGTTTGTGCAGGGGCACCTGGTCTTTGTCTTAACTGTTTGCCCCTAAAGGTGTCAAAAAATCATTGCACTCTGCTCCTGCTGTTTTTGACAGGACTCTTCCTTACTGTCTGCTGATGCCCATTTCATTTACGGCTGCTGAGAACCAAAACAACCAGGGCACTTGTCTCTTGACTTTCTGTATCACAGCATTAGTGAATTGTAGTGAAAACAGGTTTTCAGCTTTTGTTTTATTAGCTGTTTCTGATGGCCTGTAATAATAACCCTTTCTAGCAAAAAGGTTTTTTACTCTTTCATTTTTAATGAAAATTCTTTATGACACAGGTCTTACTAAAATAATTCACAGTGAAATTTTGTGTGTTGTTTGGGTCTAAAACTGGTGATTTAAGAATTTAGAGATACTGTTGCGATCCCAGGTTGCTCTGTTAGTGTAGTTACTGGTTATAGCAATAGTTGTTATTTTAACTTTGGTCTCAGGGTAACTATGTTTCACAATAATCAATGCACTGATTACTATAATTGCAGCTTGTGGTACCATGGTCTTACAATTAACTGACTGGGCCAATAAAGTATGGAACTTAATGAATATTTGTAAACAAACTTGATTAGGAAGTAGGTTGAAGATATGCACTGGTGAAGGATAATATAAGAGACCCATCCTCAGCTTTTATAAATAGAACAGATGGAAACCTGAAAATGAGCAGCAAAGCATGGAAACCGTCCCACTGTTGTTTACCTTGCATTTGTTGCTGTGCCATGTCTTAAAAAATCTCTCCTTAAAAAAATGGAAGTTGACTCCTCATTGCAGTGAGATCCTTTCAGTCTCTTCTGTAGAACTTTAAAGCATTATCTGACACAATGTTGAAAACTGGATTTACAATTTAGGGCTGGTATTAGCCTTCAGTAAAGAAGTGTCTATTGTCACCCCATGATTTAATCATAATGCAATTAAAATGAAAAAGGAAACAACCATTGAAAACGGGAAATAGATTTTGTAGTGGTGCCCCTGGGGAGGTGGATGGCTGACATCTGGTATTTGCTGGAAAGTTGGCTGTGTTTTACTGTCCTTGAGGAACTGTGTCCCACTTTTGTTTGTTATTGGGCATGCTTTGTGTGCCTCCCTCTGGTTGTGTCACCATGTTTCAGATGCATGTCCTTCATCTCAGGTATAGAGAGGCATGTCCTGCACCCTCTGTCAGACCATTTGGGAGTGTTTTGTATGAGTCTGGCAAGTTAACCGTTAAAGGTTACATTGTGTTTTGGGAGGTTGCTTTATTTCAAGGTTGCCTGAAATCCCTTTACACCTCATTGCCTTTTTTCCTCTCTTTCTCCATCTTTATTCCATCTTTAAGAATTTGACTTTTATTTGTAGATTTTCCTGACTGAGTACATGGGTGTCTCTTTAACAAAAGTAGCATTAAATCCTGATTACCCCACCTCTCCTTTTTTTTTTTCAGCTTTTGGTTATCTGCGAAGTTTGGTATTAATGGAAATGCATGAAAGGGAAATGCATGTGTAAGGAGCCTTGGTCAGAGAGCTCCTGCCCCGAGCAGTAGGCTGGTGAGTGGCTGTTCCTGCCTCAGGAGCTTGGAAGGGAGGGGGTCTTCCAGCAGCTACAGTTCATCTCTTTGCTTCCTACCTGCTGGTTTCCAACAGTATTAATTTTTATGCATTTATTGTATTTAATTAAAAGCAGGGCTGCTTACAGCAGTGCTTGCGGAGATTCCTCCTCTCCCCCAAATGCAACAAATAGGCATCTGGTATTTGTTTTGTATAACACAATCCTCATAAAATGAAAAGTAATAAAACATAATTATCTGTAAAGGCTTGTTTTATAAGCCTAGGAATGAGCTTGTTCCTGCCTTGTTTTTGTCTGCTTTTAAGATAAGGTTTGTATGGTTTTAGTCCCTCTCCAGGTTAACTGAGAATCAGTTATTGCAGTGTTTTAAACCCTGGTGTATAAAGGTATAAGGTGGTGTGAACACATGCACAGGATAGCACTACTGGATCTCTAGAGGTGAGAACTGTCTTTTTGTTCCTTTTAGAAGTTTTCCCCTTACAAACAATAGGTTTTATTTGAAAGCTGTGGTTAAGTAAGAGGGAAGAACATCCGTGGGCTACACGAACGATTCGGCATTTCTAAGCTGTAGGCCTTAAAGTTGGGTTTGAGCCCTTTCTGCATGCTGCTCGTCCTTGGCAGTGTGGACAGGTGTCCACATTCGTGCTTGGATGTGTGCTAGGACTCCTTGATTTGACCCTCACTGCATTTCTGAACAAACTTTAACTGCTATGTATCTTAATTTCTCAGAGAATCGCTGCCTTGATCTACCTTCAGTTCGGTCATCAGGACCCCCAGCACAGGATTCTGCAGTTTTGAAGAGCTAATTATACTCATTTCACCTTGGATCTGCTGCTTGCTCTTTGTTTTGTAGGTGACTCTGCCGTTTGCTTTGCCTTTGACTTGCTTTAACCCTGCAAAGCCCTTCCTACCACCGCATGCTAGTGATACATTTTTCTGGTAAAAAGTTAAACCAGATCATTTAAACCAATTAGGTAGTAAAGTGAGACATGCAAGTGGCTTATGGATGTCCAAAGATGAAGTGTGAAAACCAAATCCTTCTAGAAAACTCACAGTCCATACTTACTAGTTTTTTACTTTTCTTTAAAATAGTGGTAAGCAAGAATTCACTTTTTAGTAATGAAAGCTGAAAGCTGTGGGCCTGCAATGTACCTTCAACTTCAGCATGCTTTGGAATATGTTTGCTTCAATCCTGTTCTTCTGTGCACAATTAATTAAAGTGATAGAAGAGAGCTTCACTCAGCTTTTATGTGAATTGTAGCCTTCTCAAAACCAGATATGACTTACGTATTGCTTTCTCTCTGCAAAACAGGCCTTGTAATTTTGAATCTTGATGAGTGGCTGCTTTTGTTCTGTGGGTCTCAGAAACACTGGGCTTGGGAGCATGTAACAAATTGCCAAATGATAGCACCGCAGAGAGAAAAATCTCCTTCTTGAAGTGCCTCATTCCCTGCGTCTTTCATTCTGCAGAGGCTGCACTGATGCAGACCCAGGTGTAGGGACCCACTGCTGGGGCAAGGAGATGATCTGCAAGCAAGTCTTGCTTTCTGGGCAGCAGCAGTGCCTGGGCACAGCCATGTGCTGAGATGCTGCTGCACTGTATTGGAGTAATTTCCTTGAAATACATTTTCCTTGAAATATGTTTTTTTCCCATTGTATCTGGGGATACTGGTGTAATCTGCACATTGCTGACTTTAGTTGTTTAACAGCACTGTTGTGGCTGCTCTGGGTACTCAGCCAGAGCACGGCCAGCAGCAGCAGGGGAGGTGCTAGGAGACACCCAGCTGCCTTATGTGATGTTGCTTTCCGTGGCCAGAAGTCTTTGATCTATTCAAACAGAAGCCTGAGAAGTGGGGGATGGATGCCACATTGCAGGCTGGTTTGTAAATGCATCCTTTTGCACCAAAGTCTCATTTAACCTCTAAGCTAAATGTGCCATGTCTGACAGGGACTGCAGAGTCGAGATAGAAGTCAAATGATCTGAGATGTTTGTCATCCCCACACAGTATAAAATGTTCCATCTTCTTTTTCATGCATGGTTTGGAAATCAACTGTTGTATTTTTTTATCTGGGGTATTGCTCCACTTAAGTATCGAGTAGGAAGATAGCTCCCTGGAGAGTTTACTGGTCCTTAATTCATTAATGTCTCCAGAGTGTTCTGAGACTAGTGTTGTTTTGCATTCACAGCAAAAGAATTGCATTTAAAAGTTCAGATGGCTTCTGATTCAGACTTCTTATTTCTCAGGAATAAGTGGGTTTCGCTTTACCAGTGTAAATGAAGTGAAGCCTTTAGCTCCAGTCCTGCTGTCAGTGTGGTGTGGACTCATTATTTGTTCTCTTTCCCATTGTGTGCAGAGTGATCGCTTTTGGCGCATTTTGTTTTAAATGCAATGTAAAGTGAAATCCTGTTATTTGCACACATCCTGTGGTATGCATCTTCAAAGTATCTAGGCAACCTTTATGCAGATGACACTTTTTACTCAAACTTTTCCATCATTATAAGTGTGTTCCTGTGAAAAGAAGCATGATGAAAAAGAACGGGAAGAAAGGGCTGGCTTGGACTCACTTTGGGCAGCTTGAGTCACTTGTAAGGCTCTTTGTAGGGAAGTATAACACACACTGAAGATCTCTGCTCCCTTACCCTTAAAACATTAACTTCAAACTATTCCATGTTTTTCCTTTGAGCTTGGGCAGGTAGGGGATCTCCTCGCTCTGCTGGATCTGATAGTAGATCTATCAGGAAAGGGGGATTTCAGAGCTTCTGCAATCCAGCACCAAGCTGCAGACTTCCTTGTCTGGTTCCTGGTTCCAGACTCAGGAGGATGAGTGGTCCAGTATGTCTGCAGCTGTAGCCCTGGGAGGTATGTGTGTTCTGACAGCTTTTGAGTTCAGCTGTGCTTCTCAGAAAACAAGAGCGGAATGGAAGATTTGAAAGACTTAAGGGGACCATTGCTCAGTTAGTTTGTGTTTAACCCCTGTAAGGAAGAAGTAAAGTTTACTCGAAGATTTTTTGAATAAAAGCGTGTCTGTGGGGTCAGGTGTGACCATAACCCATCAATGGCACAGATGGAGCAGGCATCACTATTGCAGCAGTATGATCTTCAGCTGGGAATTTGCCTCTAAAGCCAAAGTCACTGAGATATGCTACATAGGGAGTGTTGTGGTCCCAGACTTTGTAAAGGGGGGGTGTCATTGCTTAAAGCAATTCTGGTTTCACTAGATCAAGCAAGCATCTTCCAGGCAGGAAGCAGGGCCAGCATAAACATGGCACCATATGCTGTGGCTACTTTTGCAAAAATGGGATTGGTGTCCTCATGCTTGATACTTACTGAATTGAGGCTGTGGGTGATTGGCATGATGCATGTTGGTATTAGGGAACACTGTAGTGGTGTAGGTCAGTGTACACAACAAAACAATCACAATTCCCCCCCCCATCAACAGGCAGCATACACAAATCTCACTTTGTCATGACCTGGTGTTGGGGAACATGATATGTTCCCAGTCCCACTCTTAAAGGGATGGGGGTGTTCAGAGGGCTGATGCCAGAAGCCTGGGAGTGTGGTTTGAGCAGATAAAAGGTTGTGTGTCTGTGATTTACTTTTACGGGGAGGTGATTCCTTTGGGCTCTCACTACGTTCACTGTGTCAGCTCAAATATGAGTGACCATGGCACATCTTCCTACATGTAGTTGAGTTGGCCCAGAGGAGTAGGCTGTGCTGGTGGTGGAAGGGATGGGAGGCACTGTATGCCATTGTTGCCCCAGGTGCTGGGTTTTGGGAGGTGGCAGCCCCAGGCAGCTCACAGGTTTCCCTGAAAGCTGATGCAGAACAGAAGATGAAGGTTAGGTTTCTCAAGACGCCTGTTGCCAGATCCCCTTCTGCATACTCATGTCACCCCTCTGGTCTTTAGCCATAGCTGAGCCTGAGTGTCTAGCAATAGTAGGACAGCAAGTGTAGCTGTTTCTCAGGGAATGCTAAAAGGAAAAAGTTGAAAATGGCCTGGACAAATACTTAAATCATGGGGAGGAAAGGTCCAAATTTTTGTGTTTGAATGCTTAGGACAGTAAACGAAAGCTTCCTCTTGCAAGATTAAACAACCATGCTTGTAGCCAGAGGTTGGGTTTGGGGGTTTTTTTATTTTTATTAAAGGCCAGCTGTATAAGTAATCTTGACTTAATTTCTCTGCTACAAAAGGCTGAAATTATTATTTAGGACTTCATGATTAATGTCCAGTTTGCCTGTACTGAGGGTACCTCTGGTAAGTATCCCCATGCAGTGATTTCTTTATTTGACCTTAACGTCTGTGGGTTGGTCATGAAAGCTGAGACTACTCTCATCTTGACTATATTTTTAATTACAGGGCAGTAAGAGTCAAGTGGGATAGCATTTCGGGTGGTTGGTGTGGGAATAAAGAGATGTGGTAAACTGAGCCCTGTTAGCTTGCTTGGGACAGTGTGGTGAGTTGTTACTGCATTATGGTGGCAGAAGCTGCCAGAGGAATGCTACAGCACAGTTAAGTGGGACTGTTAGTGACGTGACTGAGTGAATTCATTAGTGGCAGTGGTGTATTCTTGTATCTGCTTTTCCTTACAACTGCTGGGGGAAGACACTTGGGTGAAACAAGACTGGTGGGAAGAAGGGAAGAGGAAAAGAGACTCCAAAGATCTGGTTCTGAAGCGCAGCTGTTTCCTGGATGGGTTTTACTGAATACTGGCAGTTTGCTGTCAGAGCAATGTACTTCTGATGAAACATCTTCATGTAGATGCTGTCTCTGTGCATCTGCTTGTTGGGTAGGTTGGATACAAGTGGAGGAAAGGACAGACGTAATTCTGTCGAGTGGAGGCTTCTGCGCTGAAGGACTGAATCAAGGCAACAGCTGCCTTTGGCAGAGGATATTCTCAGTTACTGGTGTTTTCACAGGCAAATAACAGTAAACTTGCAGGGGTGTTTGAGATGGAAAAATGCATAGACAAAGGTGCCATCTTTGAGATTCCAAAGGAAAGCCAAAGTGAAGAGCTGGAGGCTGCAGACAGTGCAATATTTTCTTAAGTACAGACACAGCTATTGCCTGACCTATTTCTGTTTATCAGCATCTTTGTTAGGAATTAGTCTGCTGATGAACCTTGTGATTTTTGGTGTTATGAGGAGATCATAAAGATGACCTTAAAGTAGGAATGGCTTAGAAGAAAAACAATGCACATAACAGTAAAATAGATCCCTGTAGCAGAGGGTATACTCAGGATCAGGGGCATGAAGGTTTATGCTTTCTTCTGTAGGAAAAGGGGTCTCTGGTTGAGCTGTGCCAGGGTGTGCGAGATGACCTCTGTCTTGCTGGGGTGGCCCAGTGCCAGGGTTGATGTGCACTGGGTGACACATCTTCTGGGCATCAAGAGAAGCAGGCCAAGCATTAGGGAGTTCTCTAGGAGATAAATGTTGTGTGTGAAAACCCAAGGATGGAAGGAGGGGGAAAACTGAGAATTAGAAAAGCAGCATTACATCTTTTATTGTAATAGCTTTCTCTTCCCTCTCAGCTCTGTTTCCTCTCATGTTTGCTACAACATGTAGGTTTAGGTTGTGAGGCGGTCAGAAGGCTACTCTCTCAATTTTTAATGTGATATAGTTGAAATAAATACGCCTGCAACAGAAATGCTTGTCATGGCTTGAAACACCTCCATGTTGACCTGGAGAGCTTCTGGTGTGAGGGCATTTGTGTCGGGCATCTTAATTCACAAACCAAATCTGAGAGCTGTCAATGCTGAATGGTGCACCACAAGCATGTGATTTCAAAGCACAAACCTTGTGTAAACTTGCTCTACTGCTCCAAATTTCATTAGAAACCAAACCAAAACACCAAAGTGTGATCATCTCAAGTAGATCTGGCAGGGTTTGTGCTGAGACAGCTATACACTAAGGCATCCAGCTCTGTTCATGTGCCATCTCACCTGAAACTGGTGTGAAACCACAGTGGAGGCAGAGGGAGCACAGCCTGCAGGGAGATGCCATCTGCACCACAGGCTTCCTGGATTTTGCAGCCAGGCCTCTGGTTTAAAGAGTGTGATTTTCTTATAAGCGTGGTAAAAATGATGTGCAAGATGTATTTTTAAACAGAGCATGTTTGTTTTCTATCCCTTTGGCAGAGAGTTTGTGTCTATGTAATCACTTTAGTTAAATTGTCTTACTTTCTGTCTCACACCCATTATGCAAATTTTATATTACGTGCTTATGTGTTTTAGTTTTGGTTTTTATTTTGTACAAGGAATCAGGCATGGTTGCATTGGGAAGCAGGTGCTGCAGTGGTAGTTGAGACACTTTGCTGCTCCACGGGAAGGGGAATGCAGGACCGGGCAGGGAGGGGACTGGAGGCAGTGCTGCCTCTGGGGGCAGTCCTCAGTGTGCCACTCTGTGGCTGCACCAAGAGTTTTTGGTGGTTGAAGCATTGCCATCAGTGATGTCTTTGGAGGGAAGATGCAGGGGGTGGTTAAGCAGCCACCTGAGCCTCAGCTTCTGGCAATGGAAACATCCAAAGGATGTTGTCGTCTACGGTATTAAAATGCAGTGTTTTTAAGTGTCTCACAACACAAAGGCTTGTTAAACATTGCATTTGGAAAACACTGGGAAGTACTAAAGTGGTCCTGGGTGTGTGTTTGGATAACGGAGCACAAACTGGATTCTTTGTACAGGATTTTTCTCCCCCTGCTTTCCTGTCTGAGGCCTATGTGTGTGTCTAAGTAGCTGTTAATGAAATAAACTCTGAAGCCTGTTTGGGTGCTGCATCTGACAAAAGCTGACTTTTTTCTTCCTAATTACAAATGCTGCCTGTGTTTTTGCTCCAGTTTTTTGTAGTATCAGAAAAGCTGATCCAACATGCAGTGCACGTTTTCCCTGCTACATTATGCCCTGGAAGTTTTGACCTCTAGCTTTTCATAGTAGTTTGTAAATTATGTATGAAAATGTTCTGTATTGTTACCGTATGAACTCCATGGAGATGGGGTGTCTTGAGTTGCTTGGTTTGGTACTGAGCTTGGAAATATTTCCATGTGCATCCCCAAACTTACAGCAGTATGTTATTCTGTAGTCACTTGTACTGAATATAACTTTTGTCTGTGCATGCAGAAAACCTGGAGTTGCTCTCAGCTAGTTTAAGATAATGGATCACTTGAAAGACTATTGCCTAGTATTTATTGCTGCTCACCAGAGGATAATTTCAATAAGAGTTTATCATATTTATTCAGCAGCAGACTAATAAATTCAGATTTGTTTAAACAGAGACTTGAGGAAGAACCTGCTAAACGCTTATGGTTATATTCATGGCAGGCATAAGCTACTCCATTTCACTCAATGTACTTGTACCTGCTTATGTCACCAATTAATTTGGCTCTTAATATCTTATTTTCAGCGCTTTTTTCCTTCTGGGTACTGCAGTCATATTCATCCCTGATGTAAGTCTCTTGTGGATAATGGCATCTCTGATGCTGTTTGTCTGTGGAGGGGTTTGATTTGTTGTTGTGGCAAAATCTAGATAAAGAAAAATGCTGTTGCAGGAAGCAATGATCTAATATGCTGAACTCGAATCCGGGAAGGTCTTGAATATGAATTCTCCTGTGCTGTACTTGTGGCTTTGAATAGTTCACTCAATCTGTCTTTTCTCCCCATTTTTAAATACAATAAAGTATGGTGTTTGTGTGTGGAAAATGTGTGCAAGTACATTTGTAGTTTGAGATTTTTGCTAGAAGTCAGTCTAAAAAGGAAGAAACCAGGAGGGAAATGAGTGGTCAAAACTAAGCCTGGGAGCACACATGAATGGGTGAGAGGTACATTTTGACATAATATGAGCTTAAAGATTTATGTTAATCTCTTTTAACTTGCTCTACCTCTGTTGGGCTTTTGGCAGCTAAAATTGCTTCTGGAAGCCAAATGGGTATTATTAAAAACAAAAGCTTTCACCCAAACTGAAATTTCTTGCACCAAAGTTAAATTTGCAGAGCCATATCCTCTGTGGGAAGGGAAATAGTCTGAGTAGGTGGAGTATTTTATGTTTGGTGGTGTCCAGATTTTTCTCTGCTGTAGAGTATGTGTGATTTAAGTGTCTCTGCATGTTCAGAACTGATGCATAGATCATGGTTTTCATTTACATGCGTCCTGCATATACACACACATTTTAAATAGAATTGAATACACTGTGACTTTCTCTGTTTCACTGGTTATTATCCCACCAACTTGCCTTTTCTTTGCTTTTAATTGTCTTTATTATTAGGTCACTGCAAACTCTCTGAAATAACATGCACTACATATGTGTTAACTGTGAAAACTGAACAAACCCTCAGAGGTTAAAGAGTTGGTCTTACAGAGCACAGGTGCCACACACAGGCAACTCAGCACATGAAACATGGTGGGTTTTGCAGGCTTTATTCCTGACTCTTTGGTAAATTCATTTCAGATCTAGCTAGAGCAGTAGCAAGAGCAGCACAACCTTACCCAGAGTGTCCTGTGCCCCTTTTTGCGCCGGATAGTTTAACCAGTGCTTGTGCTCCACTGGAGATTTTGGCATTCACAGAAGATGGTGATGTCTTGGAAAGCTCTGCCTCAGTGAAAGTCTGGTGTTTGGACCTGCAGAATATGGAGGGTTAGTAATGTTTGTTAAAATGTAGCATTTTAGTAATGTTAGGAAAATGTAATGGATGGTGACCTTCTCTGTGTAAAATGAAGCAAAGGAATGCCACGGTTATTAACATAAAAAGGCCTACTAACAGTTGTTTACTTTCTAGGAAACTGTGTGTGTTGGTGATTTCTGTTCCATCACAAATGGATTTCTCTGTGTCCTGGGAGTGAATCACAATTTTTTTCCACCTTGTTTTTAGTTAAAAAGTAAAAGAGAGAAAACCTTTTTATACAAGTGGTTGGAAAGCTGAGCAAACCATAGGAGATAAATAAGCTGGCAAAGATTATCAAACCAACCACTGGAAGTGACTGATTGTTGTGCCTTCAAATCCTTGACAAAAAAATTAATAATGTGATTAATATATTGGTCTGGTAATGTGATCTACTCTTGCACTGTAAATGATTTTATGTGGGCACTATGCTTTCTGAAATCCAGAGTAAAACAAAACAACTGGTGTATACATTTTTGTCATTAGCTGTAGTGTTTGAAGTCCAGTGCTGATGCAAGCTTAAAATTATTGGCCAACAGGGAGTAAGAGAAATCTGGACAGTTTTTTATGCTTTCAGGTCTTCAAATGTGCATTTAAAACACCTGGACATGAGTGTCTGTGCAGTCTCTGGGCTGCAAGTGGTTATGTGCCTGATGACCTTCTGCTGGCAGCACTTATCTGGCAGCCTCAAAGATAACATTTGCAGTTAGTATTTGTTGCAAAGATTTTACAGGGTTTTAACTGCTTTTGTGCCTGGACTGGTGGCAGGGCTCTGTGATTGTTACTTGCATGGAATTAATGGTGGAAGGTAGACATCAGAACTGAAGTAGTGTTGTGCTGGAGCTTGTGGATGTGTAGGTGGTACAAGATGGAGCTTCTGATGGAAAGCTGCTGTTGTTGGCTGCATCTGCCCTTCTGCTGGAGAGGCAAGAGTCAGCATGTGGTGTTCAAAACTGGTGCTTTTTATTCCACCTGATGTGATCTTGCAGGACCTCTCTGTTAACATAGCCAGAGGTGGTTTTAAATGATGCTCTCCTGTGTTGTCAATAGGGAGTGTACCACCCCACGAAGCTGTCTGGAAATACCCACTCCCTCTGTCTGCACTGCTAGGAGAGAGCTGAGTGTGTGATGGGAGAAGCTGGAGTTTGGCTAGCACTGCTTCAGCTGCTGCTCTGCCCAGGAAACACCAGCGTTCCCCTGCATGGCCTGGAATGGGGTGGGAAGTTGAACTTCGTTGATATTCAGAGCAAAACAGTGATGGAAACTGCAAAAATCAAAGTTATAACTATCAGTTTGGAGTAACTGATATATTTTGAGGATAAGGGCAAGGAAGAGACCTGGATGCTTATGCAAATTGTATTTGTGCTGGTCTGGCATTAGAGTATCAGATGTCTGGCACTCTTAAAAGCACAGGGACGTGTAGGTCTGTATGTGGCTTTGTTAGTAAATGGAGATAGCAATCACAAATGGTCTGCATGGTGTTCCTGTAGAGGTATTTTGTGCACTAACCATGTCAGAGCCTCACTGAAGGGTGGAGATTACTGGACTATGTGGGTTTTAGTCCTTAGCTCTTAGCATGGGACCGGGGAAGGTGGCATTGAAGTTGTGGAGCACTGTCCTTGGGCCTGGGAGCCTCCTCTCAGCCAGTGACTGAAATCTGGTGTCAGGTTCATGAGGGGAGATTTTAATGGCTGTGCAGCTGGGCAGCAGCTACCAGGAATACTGTTAATGAGTGTTTATTACCCTTCCTGGTGCCTTCAGTGGTTTGGTGCAATAAATGGACACCTTTTTAGTGCTAGTTCGAAAAGGGACAAACTATTTTTGTTTGATTGCTCCCGATTTGCACCAAGCATGCTGTGACCTCTGCCAGTCTCTGTGCATTAGCAAACTTCTTAAAAGTTTTATGGACATTTTCCATTAGCCACACCGTAGCTGTTGCCATGAATATTTTATGTCAAGAGCAGTACTTTTTGATATTTTTATTCTTTTTTTCATTGCTCTGCTTTGGCAGAAGTGGATATTTGCCCTCACAGACCAGGTGGTGGCCACATGCCCTGCACACCCCAGTTGAACCTTCCTCTTCATTTTTTATCTGCAGTGTAGCAAGGCCCTAAACTTCTCCTCCTCTTCCTGGCCCTCCTCCGTGGCCCTCCAGGAGCGGTGCCACTTCCAACAGGATTTGCAATTGAACTTCACTGAGCACAATGGCTGTCCTGTGCCTTGCCTGGGTGCCAGGGGATGAATTCCCCACGCTTCATGGGTCGCTGGGCTTTCTTTATCTGCAGCAGAAACAGAGGAATGCCTGCAAGGCAGAGCCTCTTCTGAGGGTGCACATGGATCCACAGTGTCTGGGATACCCTCTGAGTATTTTATTTCTTTGCTGAAGGAACCACATTCTTTGATTTGTAGTCTAAGTCCTCTTTGTTGGTAATTTGTTTGATTAATACTTTTTCCCTTGTCATCTTTCAGTGTTTGTGTTATCTCCCGTTCCCCACTTCTTGTGCACATCCATGAGCTGTGTTTTGCTCTCAAGGAAGGCTCTCTTACATTTTCCAGGAGGAAGAATAATGCATGCCCAGGATACCCAGCTGCATGGGGCAAAGGTGGAGGTGTTACAGCATCAGGATAAGTTTTGCTAAGTGAGTGAGGTGTCTACTTAGCTGCATTTGAATGTTTCCTAAACCCTAATGTGGAACAGCCCTGCCATTACTGTAGGGTGTAGGGGTTTGTGTCCCCAGCTGGCCCAGTGTAGTTGCAGGATGGGTGATGGAATTTGTCTGAACTGTGCAATATCTCCATGTCAGAGCTGCGGGCAGGACATGGGGCCTTTCTGTGGCTATCTACATATCTCCTTCAGTACAAATTCAGGGGGTGAAGCTCTTGAGTTCTTTTTATGCAAACCGTGGTCAGGTTGAATTGATTTCCCTATGTGCACGTGCTGGTACTGGTTGGTGTGTAGGTGGCCAAATCCATTGGAAAGCCCCAGCAAGCCCTTTGTGCAGAAGCAGGTTTCCACCCCTGCTGCTTATGGTGGTGTGCTTTAGCAGCCTGTGTCACACATCTGCATTTCTGAGGTTTGACAGACACTGACGGGCACAGTACTGTAACCATCAAGTACTTCTGCATCTCGACCATGGTCCGTGCTGGTGAGAGCAGGTGTAGGATGCCACATGTGTTGTCTGTTCAGAGAAGCTTTGTGCTGTTTGAAGACATCTTCCTGCTGGGGATTGTGTCAGTAGGTCTCTAATAGTTAATTTAGGTGTAACTTGCTACAGCCAAGTTACAACCACACATTCTAGCTTAGTTTGAATTCCTGTTTTTAGTGTGAGGCTGGGACTGAGGCTTAGAAAAATACTTGATGGACTAGGAAGGCTTGGGGGCAAGAGGCTTTTCCTTCACCATCATCCCTTTGACTGGAGCAGCCACAATGCTTTGTTCTGCAGAGCTTCCTGCAGACGCTGTTTGGTCTCTGTACTTCTGACACCAAGCTAAACCTGATGAATGGAGAGTTTGAAACCTCCCGCTTTGCCAATTAGTTCCTGAAGCCTGTGGTCACAGTTGTGACATTGTGGGTATCATAACTGCAGGGGCCCATCTGCCCAACATCTCTTCTGGGTTTGCTTTTCTAGGATGTGAAAATTGAAATGTTCAGTTCTGGAGGCAGGTGCTGAGGAGTACATGGGAATGGGAGGGCTGGGGCTTGAGAGGCCAAAGCACTTCTCATTGCAGCTTCCCTGGAGTGATGCTGGATTGTGACAACAGTGAGATTGGGCTTTGCAAAACCTACTTAAAATTTCACAACTGCTCCACAGGTAGGTAACAGCTTTGAGGCAGCAATTCCATTTGTTCTATCTCTCAGACCTCCTACTCCACCAGCCACAGCTGCTCATCACAGCAGTCACAGACATGTAGCAATGAGGGGATGGGGCTGCTTGGAGCCATTCTGCCCAGCCCCCTGCACCTTTAGCTGAGGAGGGAGGGAGAGATGATGTCCACAGGACCTTTCAGGAAGGGAAGTACCCCTGGTGTCCTGCAGGCACAGAGAAGTGAGTGGAAGGAATACTAGTGTTGTGTATTCGTGGCTTCAGGTTTTACTTTCTAAGAATAAATAAGAAAATGTGTCTTGGGTGGAGAATTGTTAAGAAGTGTAAAGCATTACTGGAAAGCAAGCGGTACCTTATTGAGCTTGCTTTCTTTCCCATGCAAAAACTTTTGTCTCCTTGAAGGTACTTCCCATCACCTTTGGTGTGCTTCCATTCCAAATGAAACTGATATAAATAATCTTACTTCCTTTGGATTTGGGGAGTGAGAACCTATGCTTAATTTCTTTGCCTTCCTCTCTGCACTGAGAAGGGAACTGGGGCTGTTGTGTAGTTTTTTTGGAGGTGAGCCTGGCTGCAGTGTTGTCAGCAAAGGACTGCTAACCTGCAGTCTCTGAATTGGACATGCATAACAAAAATGTTAGTAACAAGCTCCTCTCTTTTTAATCACCTTGATAAGACATGTGTTGGAAACATCCAGGCTTCCCCACTCTTCCCTTTCCTGTCCCTGGGGGAAAAATATCTCTGACTGCTTAAACTTGGATTTCCCTAAATGAGAGTTTACAAGCAATTGGGACACTTCCATCATTGCTCTAGCCTTTTATTCAAGATAATACTAAGAGACATCATAACATCACAGTGTCAGAACAAACAAAGCACTATGTAATTTTATCCCATATTAATGCAGAACGTCGCAGATGGTGCTATCATTAGACAGCAATCTATAAAAATGGCCCATGAGACAAAGCCCTAGCACAATTATTTATTCTTCAATTATTTATTCAGCCTTTTAGGATCTGTAATACTGACAGACAGCACAGAATGTACTGCCTACCAATTTGCAGATCTTGACTGACTTGAGTCCTCTGTCATCGGTGGAATAAAACGTGTTGGGGGAGGGTGATGTCTCATGGCTTTGAAATTTTATTTTTTGTTTGTTTTCCTGTTTATTGCACGACTTTAAGGCTTCCACTTTGAAGCAACCTCATCTGCCCTGTTGTTCATCTGTTTATTTCAGTTAATTGCAAGGCAGATTTAGTGTTCTGAACCTGAGGTTTTTAATCTCTTGTGTGCTTGGAGCCAGGGGTTGATTTCCCCATGGGACTAACATCAGCTGGCCAGCCTTGTGGGGCAAACTAATTGGGCAGGTGCCTGCTTTTCTGCTAGCCCTGTCAATCCGGGGAGCTCTGCTCTCCTCAGCAGCTGACAGTGCTGTGGGTTCTGCACAGCAGACCCACTGGTTTCCAGTTGGATTAATGGGTGAAGATGCAGGCTTGTTTGGTTAACGCTCTCTGGCCCAAGACATGGCCTGGTCCTGATGGCTATTACTATTGCAGTGGCATTTTCAGAGAGGAATTGAACCTCTTGATGAATTTTTACTGTTGCTTTACTATCAAAATGATGTCACTGCCATCAAAAGGAACACATCTGCCTCTAAATGTACCTCTGCCTCCTCTGTACTAACACAGTGTTTCTGTGGTTGCCCAGTGAACCAGAACCGGGAACTGGTCTGGTTTAAAGCTAAGGACTGATTTAGGTTTAGGCTCCAAGTGAAAGTGAAACTGCTTAAGTGTCATTGTCCAAAATGGCTAATATTAATCAGAAAAATCCTCCTGATCAGCTGTATTATACTAACAGTAACATTAATTCTGTAGGATTTTAGAATTCAAATAAAATGCAAATTTGACTGTCACTAATTGTCTGCTTTCTCTTTCCAGTGTGTGTTGGTTAGGTTCATCTCTTTGACATCCCTATTGTCAAAGCCCCTGCCTTTGTACTGAAGCATACCTTAAACTACTGCCTGAAGGTATCCTTCTGTACTGTTGGGTTGTTTTTTTAATAAAATAAATCTATAATGTTCCGTTGGAAAATCTCCCCTCCTTCACCACAGCACTCGTCTTCATATCCGTGATAAAAATGAACAATGGCCCTTTCACTCAGAAACATTATTTCAGTTATTTATAGATTATATTAACTACATGTCTTTAAAACTGTAAAATCCAACCCTCCTCTTTTATTTGATGTTGAGTCATTCTAGTAAGTCCTTTGTATTAAGCTGGTAAATTTTGGGCTGGTGTAAGTAACCTCCTAATTTTTTAATTCAGTGGTAAATCTATGACAAGGACCTTGTAAACAACAAGATAAAGTCTCTAATTAGATTATTTTGCAATTTCTAAGTGCCTAGAGGGCCAAGTATCTAGAGGGCCAAGTTAGCTGGTTTTGCTCTCGATGAGGTGGGATCTCTTGGTCATTTGCTTCATTTAAGTAATTTCTTAAATTTGACTTAAATCTTGTTCTGGATTTTAAAAGTAGATGAAGTAAATGTGTATGTATTCCGTATCTCTGCAGGCAGCCGGAGCTGCCATTACTTGGCAGAACATTTAAATTGTGTGGAAAGGAGTTGGGGGCTGCTGTGCTGTCTGTCACTTGTTTAACCCAGGCAGTCTCCTCTGGCTCCTCACTTCTACGTGGCTCCCCTTCCCTTTTCCAGCCTCTATGACTGAGGCTTCATGTGCTTCAGCATTCCTGAGGCAGCAGGTCCTGATCCAGGCTGTGCATGTGTGGGGCTGCTCCAGTGTCCCTCGTGTGGGACGTTTTGTGTGTGTTGGGCCCCAGGGACTCGGTGAGGCTGTGCTGGGCTGTGCTGGTTGTGCTGGGAGACAGTGAAGGCAGGGTGGGAGGGGAGCAGCCTGACACTCTTCCATGGCTGCCAGAGCCTGTGTCCAGGAGAGCTCTCCTGCAGGAGTGGGCTCACATGCTGGGGTGGTTTCACAATTTAACCCATTTTCAGCCATCCCCTATTGTGTAGCTCTTAGTCACACAAGCAGAAATGGGAAAAGCCTCACCTTCTTATTGCTCTGGGCTTTTTTTTTTTTTTTTCTTCTGTGGTATTTTTAGATTTGAGAAGCCCCTGAAGGGGCTGGGACAGCAGGAAAAAGGGCCAGGCAGTGGCCATGGCTGTGCCCACCTGCAGCCAGCCCAGACCCACTTCTGCCCTTGGAATGGAGAATATCCCCTTTCTGGGAAGTCACTTCCCAGTGAAGGCCCTCAAAGCTTCCTGTCCTCACCCGCCCGTTAAAAGAGCGACTAAATTAATTCAGTGAGGGTGACTAAAAGAGCCAAGAGCAGTTCCCTAAGCACCATTTTTGGCATCTCTGCCCCTTAGGAGAGCTATGCCATGGCTAATCCCCAGGATCCACCTCCCACCCATCTTCCTGGGTTTGGGAGGGGAGCCAAAGCCGGATCCTTGGGATGTGACGCTACTCTGAAATACCAATTGCTACGGTTGCCCAGGTCTGTTTGTCAGCACTATTCAGCACCACTTAATCCCCTTTTGTGTCCACTCTGGAAGGACAGCTGGGATTTTGCAAGTTGGTTCATGCCGTATTCACAGCCCTGGGGAGAAGGAAGGTGAAATCACGCATGGATGGGTGTTGGGTATGGGGATGTGTGTGCATATGTGCTTCGCCTTCATGACGTGTTCATGTGTTATTATGAAGGATATATCTGAGTGATACTAGCAACTTAAGTAAAGCAAGTAAATTAGTGGCAAAGTCTAAAAAATCTGCTGACACGCAGGCTTTAACCCAGGCAGTTGTGCCAAAAGATCCAGAAAAGGCTTAATGGCAGGAGATAATGCTGCTGTGTCAGCACACATTTTCAGCCCTGGCTGTGAATTTCCTGGCTTTTGTGTACTCGAGTTAAACCCTGATGTTAGTAGCCCATCACCCCTTCCAAATAAGTACCCTCAAACAAAGAGAGAATCAAATCCCAGCAGTTTGCTACTTAGTGGGGGAGACTGGTGGGTAATAATGTGTTCAGAGGCATGAACCTGATGAACACTGAGAGCAATGTTACAGTCCACGTGCGACCTATTACACCTGCAGTAGCTTGGGTCAGTATGGACATTCCTGGCCAGAAATTCCCAGAAAAATATATTTAGTTCACAGATCAATAGCTGGAGCTAACAAATCCTTGGGAGGAGTCAGAGATGCAGCCACCAGTAATCTTTGTGCTGTTGCTAATAGTGAAACGTGCATGCTAAAAAAAAAATCTTTCGTAAGCAATTGTTTGATTTTACTTTTAATGAATGCATGCTGTCACCAAACACTTTCATGATGACTGTAGAATCTAATTACTGTAGCAGTTTTTTCTCTGGCTTTTTAATATTTTGCTGTCTAGTCCTTACACCTTGCAAGTTCCCAGGCAGGGGCTTGTGCTGCAATAATCCCTGTTATGTCCTCTGTACTGGAAATGCCACATGAGCTCCTGGGAGCATGGTAACAGTGGCACTCAGGGCATTCGCTGTGTAAAACATGATCATTCTGACAGCACCAAAATAAGAAGACAGATACTGTAAAGAATAACAAAGATACCTAGCAACATTTCAGTGACAGCAGGGTTTGATTTTGAGACTTAGATTCTGTGCTGGAATCCATTAGGTTCTGATCCCCAGGTGTCCTACTCCCTCAATCTCCTCTAACAAGAAACATTCAGGAGAAAGGAAAGGGAAATCTCTCTCCTGAACTTGAAGCTGTAACTGGTGTGTGAGTGAATCTATCTAATCCAGCAAAGCAGGAACGGGGTTTATCTTCTGCCTCAGCCAAGCCCTTCTCAGTGTCTGCAGTGAGGAAAGGTACCAAAGTGTAAAGTTCTTGGTAATCCATGCTCTGTGTGCTTTGGGGTAGCCGTGCATTGAGTGTGGCGTGTTCCCACCGTTTGCAGCCTGTCTGTGCTCAGCCATCCACCTTTGCTGGGACTGGTATATCCACCCTAGGTGACCACTGTTAAGGTTTAGCATGGTTGGAAGCATGGCCATGAGTATCATCTGTTCTGCTGACCAAATAAACCAGAGACATGAAATGTTAGAGGTGTTTTGTGCCAGGTGGGTTGTCTGGATTTGTGTGATAGTTGCTAGAGAGAAATGCACACTCCAGCTGTGACATTAAAAATAGGTCAGATGACTCAGGCCCTTAAGCTTCACCATGAACTCTGCAGAGATGAGTTGCTTAGTTCAGATGTTAGTTACTTGAAGAGGATATGACTTGCACTTGGCTTAGATGAATATGTGTTTGGACTTGTGCTTAAAACAAGTCTTAGCAGAAGTGGTGCTTTCATGGAAGAACAAACGTTGTTATTTCCACTACCTATGGAAAAGCTGCATGCTCAGTTTGTCTGGAAAATTAACAGTTTTTTCTTTTTTCTCTTTTTTTCTTTTTGTTTTTTTTTTTGCTTGTTTTGGATACTGTACTGTGGCAAAATTCAGAGGTACCATTCCACATTCTTTTGGCATTGGAAATTTCCCCAGGTGTGTTTGCCTTTGTCCTGCCCTTGCAGCAAGTATGCCCGTGGGCATGTACAACCATCCATTTGCCCTCTCCCTTGGAGCTGTCATGGTGCCCTTGCTACGAACTGGTTTTGTGGGAAATGGTCTGTAGGAATAGGAGAGGGGTCATCTGTCTGTTTTAAGTCATGGGTTCTGTAAGCATGTTTGCTTTGCAGAGCTGACTTCTAAAAAGATCTGATGACTCTGCATACTGATTACCATTATGAGTGATGCTTGCAGTCCACTTTGAAGAATACAGTGCAGGGCCTGTGAAATCACAGCTTACCTAATGCTTCTGCCTTTGTTTAGGAGGGTTTGAATGGCATGGTTAATAGCTATACTATGGTGATTGGAGATCCAATGAGGAGATCTGTCCACAAGCCAATTCTTGTGGATAATTCTTTTAAATCATTTTTGCCTCTTGTATCCAGATGGCTGAACAGAGCCTTTGGTCCTACTTCCCTCCTCCGTCTTCACTGAAGAATTTTGCTTTACACTGTTTAACTGAACATGGGTTCAGGTAAAACCAGTTGTGCACCAGACCTAATGAAGATAAAGTGACTGCCATACTTCAATACTTAAAGTGCTTCTTAAAAGCTCCTTTTCTATGAAAGACAGCTTTTTGTGTGCACAGCTGACTTGGGAAGCTGGTGTTCTACAAGTGTCCTGTGCTCCTCATTCAGATGGGTAGTTTGAAGAGGGACTGATGTGACTGACCCAGTTGTTCAGAGGCTGGTGCAGCTGCTACAAGGTTTTGGTCTGGAAACCTTCTGCTGCATTTCACCCAAGGAGTTGAAAAGTCCTTAAACAACCAGCACTGTCAAGTGGGAAGAAGGAAATGGAGCATCTTCCTCACCTCTTCTTTTTATGAAACCAATACAGCCCCAAACCTCAGTGAGTCAGTCACCTTCTACTCATTTTTCTCCAGTGGGCCTCCAATTTCTGTGTCATATGGACAGTATAAATACTGCATGTAGCTGCCATGTAAACATACAGACAGTGTTTTCAATAAAACCAGAATACACCAAATTGGAAAGTGAAGTTTATTCCACATTACTCTGATATACTTGTTTATGCTGAAAACACAATTTAGCCCATTTTTGTTTGAGTTTTTAAAGAAAAGGAATATCTGTTCCTTTTCACCTCTGTAGTACTTCAAATACTGCAAATAACTATAACAGCTAAAATAAGGGGGATGCTTTGTCAGTGATTTGTTGGTATACAAGAGTTATTTTTTACAGAAGAGAAAGCAGAAGAGTTGGGTGAAGCTCTGCCTTTGAAGATTTCACACAGGGTTGTGGTTTTCACTCTTGGCCTCTGTTATGGCTTATTGTCCTTCTCAGGGTGGTGGTGGTGAACATAGGCTTTTCTGATTGCTCCAAGCAATGGCTGGTAGCCTGCCTGCAAGCCAGCTCTGAGCTCTGCAGAGCAGGGATTGCAGCATCTAAATATGCAAGTAAATAAAAGTCATTTTAAAAAAAGGGACAACAAAATAAAATTAAATTTTAAAAAGGACATTGGAGGAGGCAGGAATGTGGATGCTCTTTACTCAGTTTCTCCTTTTCCACAAGGTTCTTTTGGATTATGAAACCTGATGGAGAGGATGACATGGGAATGTTGTAGTGGTCCACAGTGCTGCACTTCTGCATTGGCCCACAGAAAGCATCTCACTGACAGACATGGAGAAAATTGTAGCTTCTCATAACTCCATAGGCTGCTGGGAAAATTCACCATTGAATGGATATAATATTATAGAGCCTTAAGGGTGAGCCATGGTATGTTGTTCAATATTCTGAATTCTGTCAGACAGATACAAGTCTTCATTTTGGAGAGCAGTGCTTTCAGGCCATGCAGAGAAACATCCAATAAAGGTTTTAATCTGTAGGAAGCAGAATTTCCTCTGTGTTGTGTGAGACCTAGGTGCCACTTAAATCTCATGTATCTGTCAAAATACTTCATAGGTGAATTGAAGTAGCATCTTGACTTCATGGTGACCCCCTGTTTTGGTGACAGTTTCCTCCCTGGAAACATCACAAGGAGCAGAGGTGTCAAGTGTCTTTGTTTCAGTTGGTCAGCCACTTGCCTTTCAGTAGTATCTTTTTTCCCAGGCCTCTATGCTACATGAAGAAAAAATAATCCATCTTTGGCTGGCACCCCACAGGCTGGCCTCATGTACCCCATGCAGAGCCTGTGTGCTATTGGAATCACAGAGAAGAAGTTGGAAGAGACCTCAGGGTTCACCTGGTCCGGCCTTTCTCAGCAAAAGCACAGTCTAGACAATATTCCCAGCATCCTGTCCAGCCGAATCCTAAACACATCCAATGCTGGAGAATCTGCCACTTCCCTGGTGAGATTATTCCAGTGACTGGTTGTTCTCACTGTGATAATTTTTTGTCTTGTGACCAGCTGAAATCTCCCCAGAAGTCACTTGTACCCGCTGCCCTTCATTTTTCCCTGTGACAGGAACGGAACCCTCAGGGCCAGGAAGGTCTCCCATAGCTGTGGACAGCGAGGGGATGAGGTGTTTGAGCAGCTGGGCCAATGTTGAACTGGGGTTTGCTCTGCCAAGGTGGCTTGGAGGTGGCAGCTCAGACCTCTTCTGGGACAGGACAGCTCTCCTGGGCCATCACAGCCACTCCAGGCTCACGTCTGCTCTTGCCTCTGTGTTGTGACAAAGGCACAAGTTGTTCATCTACTTGGAAAGGGTCTGCAGGATGCTTTGAAACCAGTCATGAGAGTTTAATTTTGGGGAAAATCAGGATGTGAGGGAAGAGATGGCTGTGAACAGAGGCAGTGGGGTGGGAGGGGGAAGCAGGCCAGCCTGTCTGCCTGGCCCTGGTTGGGGTTTGAGTGGGCTGTGAGTGGCGTGATGCTTGTTGGGAGGATTAGAGCAATAAGAGCTTCAGAATCTCTGAAACAAGAAAAGAGTCTAGTGTATTGTGCTCACGTTCCTGAATGAAACTATTTTACATTGGTTCTGGTAAAAGGTTTTGAGGCCAAAGAGAAAATGGGAATGTTTCAATTCTCTTTTATAAGGATAGTCTATTTGCATTAATTCCTTTGTGTTACATTGAAGGGAATGTCCTGGCAAAATGTCATTTGAAAGGATTATTTTAGAGTTTAAATGCATCTTGCCAATCTCTTCTTTCTTCCCGTCACCTCCAAGAAGAGCAGGGAAGTGTAAGCTAAAATAAATTTTGGCTTCCTAGCTGTTTAGGGGCTTAAGAGTAAAAATAATTTTGAAAGAATTTAAAGCTTACAGAATGGAAAACATTTGCTTCTGCAGTTCATTGCAGATGAAGAAATTTGTTACATTTACTTCCCGCTTTTCAGTTTTGGTGCAAAGTGTGCAGGTTTACAGCCTGAAAAAGGATGGAAGCTTGGCTTGCATGGCCATTCTTTATTACATAGTCTTGTCCAGCTCTCACTTCCTCTCCTTGTTTACAACCCTTATGAAGTTGTTTTTATTGAGATTTGATGAATGTAAATTCTGCAAAACAGTGATGAATTGAAAGTGAGTAATAATTTAGCACTTGATTTTGAGTAGCACTCTTGACACAGTGAAATGAGACTTTTATTGCATTCTAATTTTAATATATTTTAAAAAGAAAGGAAGGTAATTGAATTGACTGTTTCTCACTGAATTTTATAAATGGGTTTGTAACTCTTAGTGGTTCCAAAAAGAAATAGCCTTGAATGATGCATGAGAGGATGTGGTCTATGACTTCTGGCACAAAATAAGCAATGCTCCGAGGTGTACTTTATGCATATGCTTCAGTGTGAACAAAACGTTGCCATAGGCCATTCCTAATTTCTCATCCACTTGTGAACATACTGTGCTCTTGTTGTGATTGCTTATGAAGAGATAGAACAGTCAAGAATATTAGTACTGTCTGCTGTGACTTAGCAGGTAAGCTTGGTGGGGATTGAATACCACCTGTCTGGCTTTGTAAACCTAATGCTATAGTTTGGGAGCTGTCTTATTCACAGGCAACTGGCTTTTCATTTTCTCTGGCTACTGATCTTGCAAAGTTGATTGTTGGTTTTGCTACAGCCCTCCTTTGCTATATGCAGTAATTATGGACTAAGACCTTGCTTGTATAGCACATTTGGTTCTTAAAAATATTTTAAACTTGTTTCTTTCTTGGTGTTCACCTCTGACCCTACAGTGGAGATGCAGCAGGAGCCAATGGCAGTTCTGATGAGAGAAGTGATAGCAGAGAACCCTTGCAGCAGTGACAGCGCAGAACTTTTGCAGTGGTGACAGGACAGAACCCTTACAGTGGTGATAGCACAGAACTCTGGCAGTATTAAGATTGCAGGGTCCTTCAAACAGAGGTGATGCTTCTGTCCTACCTACAAAGATCTCCTGGTAGGTAAGCATAAGTATCCTGAGACAAACAAAATATATACTCTCCTCTGTGTGTCCATGGTCATAAAAGGTTTTCCATGTGGGAAGCTACCTGAGATTTTACATCTGGTTCTGTCATTCAGGTAAGGTGTCTCATGCAGCATGACCAGGCCTTTGCATTGCCAAGATAGACAACTTTGTCACTATAAGCCAGCTGACAGAACAGTTGCTTTTGGTAATTTCTTTCCTGAAAAGTGTTTCCTTCTGATGCAATACAGCGTAATTTTCTCCCCAAAATATGAACATCAGCACATACATAAATGTACTCTTCACCAAAAGAGAGATGAGAATACTGACTGATGTCCAAGAGATAGCATGCAGTTCATTCACTTCTGAAGTTTAGGAAATATTTCCTCAGCAGGAGAAAAAAAGAGTAAAAATGTAGCTTGGAAAGCCTGAAAACCACACTGAGATGCTTCTTGTCCAGCAGCCACCTTGCCTAACCACAAGGCCAAGATTACTCAGCTCCTCAATCCGATCTGTGCAGAGTGGTGCTGGGATTCATAAATCTCGGTTATTCTTTGGTTGTTAAATGCCATTTGCCTTTCACTCTGCATTTATCAGAGAGATCCATGGAGAACTGAGTAAACAAAGAAAATTATTTAATTTTAGGAGAGATTTATCTTAAAAAAAATAGAATTCAGAGGAAACTGTGCAAAGTACATGTTTGTTTCCAAGGGAAACAGTAATGAGGAAGAGTTAGGTCACTGTGGAAAAAAAGCCCCACATAAAAGATATTTTTTAGCAAGGACATGGAAACAGAGCTTATCTTCTTAGGACCCTTGCCTAATAGATAAGGCCCTGGACTGGAAGCGGGTTCAAATCCCAGCTCTGCTGGAGAATTTCTGTCAATTTAGACCTCTCAGTTTTTGCCCTTGTAATTTCTTTGTGCAAACAGAAAACAGTAGTTTGTCCTCTGAAAACTGTTCAGAGTAGAGATGAGGGCCTTGGGTGCCCCCCTGGTGTGGTGCAGGTGCAGGTCCCCACCTGTGCAGGGACTTGGGCCTGAGAGCTGAGTGTGACAGGTTGTCCTGCTCATTTGTATGTCCTGACTGGGATACTTTTACACTCCCTTAGCAGATAAGTTGTTACCAATCTTCAGCATTCCTCTCAGAGATCTTATACATTGTAAAATACCTCCTTTTTTCACCCTCAACTTCAGAGAAACCAAGTGACTGTATTGAGCCAAGGCCCAAATGCTGGTTACTTAAACCTTGTGGCAGACTTTTGGAGTGTCTAAGTATTATGCCAGCTTTGCTGGTGGGGAATGAAGCATGGGAAGATTGACTGTTGTGCTCGGGATTATACAGCCCTGTGAATCACCCCAAACCTACTCACTTTGTATTCCTTCCTCTGTCTGAGGGTGAGGATTAATGTATTTCATACTGCCAAACCCAACCTATAAGGGCTAGGTCAGTGTTAGAATAAGGGTTACCAAAGAGCTGGCAAATTGGAAGAGATACAGAGATCTTAATTTCTGAATTGTGGGTCTTCAAGATGGCAGAAAAGGAAGTCCTGTGTTGCTTGGTGTTACAAAACCTAAACTTGCTAACCCAGTGCTGAGCCAAACCTTAACTGATGGGTAGCAATGCTTGCTTGTTTCTCAGTATAATGTTGCAGTCTTTTGTTTCCTCTTTTTTTGGTATGCAGAGTTTTCTGTAAGCTGCAGAATTGCTATGGTGTTGCTGATGGTGTCATGAGATGTAGTGGAAAACATGTTAGAAATGGGGCAGGCACACGCTGGTGGGCTAAACTTATTACCACAGTTGTAAACTGTGAAAGGATAAAAATAATTGAATGAGGGTGTCTTTCATTTTTATAAAGGAGATTTAAATTCAGCATCTAATGAATTTTCACAAGGAGCAAACTCAAATGGAACACCTCAAAGCCTTCAGTTAAATCAAAATTTAAGACTCACATTTCAGTATCCCACTGGGGAAAAACAAATTCTGTGTATTTTCTGTAATGTAAAAATGAACTGCAAAACCCAGTTCTGCTTCCTTACCCCCCAGCCTTCCAGGCCTGCTTTAAATCTCAAAAAAAAAGCAGCGAACTTTAGTCAGTCTATTGGGAAAAAACCTACAAACCTAAATCACCAAACAACTGCTAGAAAAATAAACTTCCTTTCTGGATATCTTTAAGGTGGTACTTGGGTCCAACAGTATTTGTAGCACCAGAAGCACCTGCTACAGGGTTATCCTTGACCCTACTGCTTCACATTCCCTTCATTCATTTCTGCTTAACAAGCTAGAAACCTTTAAAGGGTGCCCAGGTTCCTCCTGGAATTTTAGCTGCTGGTAAATCAAAGTCAAATAGAGGCTTTGTGGAACTTCTGTTTAAGTATCTTTTAGTTTTCTAGTGGTGGTGCTAGACTGTTGATAGGGGTTTTTTGTTCATACAATTTTTTAAAGTGTAATCATTATTTGATTAGTTTTTAAGTAAGAGAAGTAGTTGAATTCTGCCTGGTTCTGAAGAGAAGAAAGAGAGTATTGTGCATCAGTGAAAACTGACAAAAATAATGGAGTTCCACTTAAGAGCCTGTTAACTCCTTGGTTAAGCAGCATGGTCCCAAACAAAATGTGACCACAACCTGTGTGTTCATATTTGCCACAGCTTTTGGTTATCACCATAATATGGGGGGGGGGGGGGAAATCAAACACAATATTTT
>VXAC01008012.1:518751-548426 GCA_013399225.1 Rhipidura dahli | reverse complement strand
GGGGGGGGGGGGGGGAAATCATACTGAATCTTGTTCAAAAGCCAGTGGTTAAGTTGTAGGCGAGTTCAAAATGCAGTTACTCCCTACATAAAAAATGTACAGTAGAAAATAGCAGCTTAACCATGTGGAGAAATAAAGCCAGAAGAGAGAGTATGTTTTCAGTAGCAATTTAGTGCATGATTGATCTTACTGATAGCAGTAGTGTAGTGTTCATAGCTGAGTAAGCCCACCAGCAACAACTTGCTTGTAATATGTGTGTGTTGGAAAAATGCAAAGCAAATAAAATAAGTTTCAAGTGAAATCTGCATTTGTATTAGAAAATGAACATGTTAGAGTTAATTCCCTTTCCAAAACTCCTTATGTGTTTATTTTGCTATCTCCTCTGACTCTCCTGCGTTTGTCTTGATCTGTCTAGTACATGTAGGTTCTTTTAAATCAACATCTGATAGGCAAAAACAATGTTGCCAGAGGCACTTGACTTTGCCCCTGTGTGTTTCTTATTAAATTCTTATTAAATTCCCTGCAGTACTTCCTGCCTTCTCACCCCTCCATCTCTCTGATAAGACAGTTGATAAAGTCATGCAGCGTGAATGTCCCAAAGGAATTGTCCACTGCCTGGGTTATATGGACAAGAAAGCATTCAGAGAGGCAAAGCATGGAGCAGCACAAAAGATTGGTCCCCCCTCTGAGGACCTGGTGGCTCTGAAGGGCAGTGCTGGTTTGAGACTGTGCAGCTGGGTGACGTGGGCTGTGCACCCGGGGCATGGTTTTGCTCTACTCATACTTTGTGGTTGAGTTATGACTTGGGTGTTAGTGAGCAAAAGCTTGTTCTTCCTGATGATGTGAAGGGAAGCTTGTAAGGTGAAGACTTCTACCATGTGGAAATTTGAATATTAAAGTTGTCAAAACCACCTGGCAGTGGGTGAGAAAGGTTTCCCTTTTCACTCTGACCACTCTTCAGCAGTGTCACATGTGTGTCTGAACAGCCAAAGTGATTTTAAGGGTGGTGTTCAGAAAGGCTCTGGCACGGGTGTGAAATCTTGATGCGTGTCTTTTCTTCTGCAGCTCTTCCTTCAGTGTTTCCTTTTGTAATGAAGGTGCTCAGAGTAATGGGCACACTTCAGCATTGTAAAATCAGCATCTTTATATTAGTTTATCTTTTTGCCAGTGCACAGCTTTTTTTCCCATCCAAAACAAAGCAGGGGTTCTTACTTTCCTTTTCATCCCATGCAAAGAGTCAAGTGAAAAACCATTCTGGTAATAGCACAGAGTCCTTTACTGAGGCAGCAGTGATCCACTGTCGTGGCCAGCAGCAGCTCTTTCCCTCAGGGCTCCTTGTGCTGCTCTGGCAGTTCTGTGCTCCTTGTCTACTGACCTTCAGAAATAAGACCACTGAGCTAAATTTCAGGTCCTAGCTGTTGGCACCTGTGTTTACGAACCTTAACATGGTCTGGCAGGTTGATGTCTGCAAAACCTGGCTTTCCAAGAACAGGAAATGTTCACATTATTGGATGGAAGATATTCTTGAACCTGATCCTCATTTGTAGGTCCAAAGAATTAAAATGCTGGAATATTAATGACAATATCTCGGAACACAGAATAGACTCACTGTTATCTAGACCCAGATAGCTTTGAAACAGCCTTCTGAATTTTTCCCATTTGGTTATCTCCATATATTGTTTTTCTTCTTAACTTTAGTTTTGATCTGTTATGTGTCAAGACTGGGTTGTTGTTGTTTGTTTTTTGGGGAGGTTTTTTTGAATGACTGCAGTAGTTATGCCAGGATTTCTAGATTAATAATACTGCTTCAGTGTTTGTATAAGGGCCTGATGTATTTTTCTTCCACTCGGCAGGATGCTGGTATCTAGCTTTTAAGTGTATATTAAACCATTATTGTGGGTCAAAAATTGTTGTTGTACTCTATTCACAAAGTGCCTTAAGATTTGCATGCTCTGAACTGATAATAAAATGAGTGATTGTGTTCTGAGTAAATTCAGGCTTTCTGTCTTAGTGCTGTTCCTTTGAGGAATGGATGTTGCATGTTGGATTTTGCATGCATGGTGTGTGAAGCTATTCTTGTTTCATACGAACTCAGTCCACAGCCATTTATTGTGAGGTGTTACCTTGTGGCCTGGGAACAGCAGGTTGTTTCAGCTTAGTTAGCCCAGTGGCAGCAATTCTCCAAGACTGTGCTCTCAGGTCAAAAGTCCATGGTTTGCACAATGGACTTTAGACTTTTTTCAGTTCCTTTTGTGTTGTTTCCTTTCCTTTTTACTCATTCATGACTGTCACATTGTTTTTGGGCTGGGAAGAAGAAAGGGAGTTTTTTCCTTTGGGAGGTATCTCTCTGCCTGTAATGAAGCTTTCAGTACTTGTTTCCTGCTGCTATACTTCCATCACTAGATCAGCTTCTGTTTTGCTTATACAGTCTTTGCTTTCAGATGTGCCAAACAAGGCAGTGAGCTGTACAGACTGTTGCAGGACATGCTCACCTGTGCCTGTTCTGGTATATAAAGCATATTTTGAGGCAATTTTAAGTACTGTCCTCTTGCCTGGGGTGGTTATGTCTGCATGTGTTTACCCTGTTCTGTGGAGCTTTTCTTAGAGAAGCACATCTAGAACGTGTGGAGCTTCTCAGAAAATGAACAGAAGGAGATTTCTGAAATGTCTGTTGTGAAGGAAAAGGAGCATTTTCTGTGAAGAATGTAGCAAGATTTAACAGACGTAAAGCAAATTACCATCTGAAATGTTGAGCTTTTGGGAGGTTTCAAAAGACCAAAGGAGATCATGGAAAACACATTCTGCTAATGTAGGACACAGCTTAGTCCATGAAAGTTACTAGTTTTTGGAAACTTTTCGTAATCATGTCAAACTCCTTACTAAACCATCTGGACTTTTTTCCTTTCTTGGCTCAGTTATGTGTAGCCTCTTTTATTTGGCGCAAATAGTATGGGGGCTGAAACAAAAGACTCCAGAGAAGGCTGAGGAGACCTTTACCAAAGATCAATTTTATTAAGTGGTCATGTGAGACAGAGTTTTGCCTCACTTGAGGATTTTGCAGAACCTCAAGGAGCTGATGTGGCAAGTAGTGAAGGAGCAAGGAACAGGCATGCTAAATTGGGTGTAGGTGCAAGGAGATAGCTGAACTTTACCCAGAGTCAGTCAGTGAGTCAATGTGTATGTGCCTGCCTCCTAGCAGCATGGAATAACTTTAGAAACTGGATTATCTAATCAAGATAACCAGGCATTTGAGGAAGAATCTTTCCCATGTGGATCACTTTATTGGATCAACTAAACTGTATGACTATGTTAGCTGTAATCTGCCTTGACTGAAAGCTACAGCTCGTGGAAGAAGATGGAAAAGGTGGCCTGGAGTGAGCCATGCCAAATTGCAAAATGCAAATCTGGATCTTTTGCTCCCCTAAAATTACAGTAGTCTGGGCACACATCTGATCAAAGTGTTTGGCTTATTTGGAAGTATGTCTTTCTTTTTCCTCCTGTGTTGTTCACTTGCTTGAGATTCATCTTGCTTTGAAATAGCTGGTCTCTCTCCTGCAGTTGTCAAATGTCAGAGTAAGAATATTGTAGGGGAGTTGTTGTGTCTTGAGCTTAGATGGTTCAAAGATATGTATGTATGTGAGTGTATGAGGAGATTGCACATCACATGGTATGGGAAGAGGTACCACTTGGGGATGAGACAGGCAGCAGGTATCAGCATGTCCAAATATGTATTGAGAGATGCATTCAATGTGCCTGTCAGAATAGAGCTTTCTCCCTGAGATAGAGGGCAGCTGTCTGCTGCTGGCTAGAGAGGTGTTTTTGAGCAAATAAATCTTTGTCATCTTTCCATCTGCTAATGTGGATATGCTAAATTGGTGGAAAGTAGGAGGGAGGTGCAGGAGCCTACCTGCCAGTTGACAGTGTTTTGCGCAGTTCCTTTTCTCTCCAAAAAGCTGCCATCAGAACTGGTTCTCTTACCAATTCTAGAAAGTTGTTGAAAGTACCTGAAAGGGAAAGAATTGCATTCCTAGACACCGAGTCAAAATATGATCTATGTAGAACATTTTTGTAGTAATAAACCCAGGCACCAATGGAAAGCCAGACACACTTGCCAAGGAAGTTTCTCCCTGTTTGTCCTGTGGTTTGTGTTCTGCTAATTAGGTCAGTTGATTTATTTGAACTATACAGAGATTTGTTGAAGTGCATGCTTACAAAAGAAGGCATGGCCATCTCCCTGCAGAAAGGTGGCACTTCTGACAAAAGTATTGATCTTTCTTGATCCCTGGTTTTATTTTTACCAGGCAATGTGATGCCTGCCAGTTCTCTTTGTAGAAACCTGTGTTACTTTTAATAAATGCCAGAAGTCAAGTGTAGAAAACTGGAAATTAGGATATTCACAAGTTTGCAACTGTTTGTGATTGGAATGTGGGTTGTTGCTTTCAGTCAGAGAGACTGGATAAGGATGATTCCAATTAAAATGCTTATTGTTTTGCTTTTCCTTTTATATGGGAAAATGCAGAGCCTGTTCTGTAAAAGTTCCCCATGGCTACTTTAGCACAAATACATAGTTTTTCCTTCTTCATAACTCTTCAGCACTAGTTATAAATTGCTAGATCACCAGTGTCTGACTCTACCTTCAGTTAAGAATCTATCTGCATTATTCTGGAACTTCCTCTTTTTCCTGAGGTTTAAACTGGCCATGGCTTTATCAGATTAGATGGAAAAAGAAAACTTAGACTCATTACAAGGGTCGAAGTTGAGAACCAGGGGCTATGATGTGACTGCATTCCCTCATTCGTTTTTTACCCCACAAATAGTGATGCATTCTTGCCAACAGGCAAATTCAATTCCTTGGCAGTCCACAAAGTTCCTTCCTCCCACTGCCGGCTGTTCAAAAAGTAACCTGCTATTAATGTTCATGCTATTAAAGATGTGATCCTTCACTGTGTTCCTTGTTTTCCAGGATCTCTTAAGGACCAGTGTTGTCTGATTTGGGATCCATTGCTTAAAATATCCATTCCTTTCAAAGCTGCAAAAGAGGAAAAGTGCTGTGCCTGGTGGTTGCGATTTATAGGGTTGGTACTTTGCTGTCAGTGCAAATATTTGAAAGTTCCTTTTGTGCATATCTTGCTATTTAAATCCATCTATTATTCTTAAAAACACATAAGGAATTTTTCTTATTCTAATTAAAAGCATGTTACGTGGTTTTAGACCAAGGCAACTGATGCAAGGTTTTTTAAAATTGAGTATTTCAGAAATTTTTTTCAGCTGTTTTTAGGAAAGAAAATGGGTGAAAAGGAGCTATTCTTTTTTGGTTTGGGTTTTTTTTTCCCATCTCTTGATTTTGGCTACAGATACTTTAGAGGCTTTTTTAAGGAAAAGATCTGGTTCTGTCTTGTTGCAAAAGATTAGTCTGTTGTAATCACTAGGCAGACATTCGTACAGCAAAGGTGTTAAACCATGAGATAATGGGTTTGGAGATGCTGGGAAGCAATTTGTCTTCCACATCTTCTAGAAAGCAAACACGGTAGTAAAGGTTGTTTCATGCTTCTTGACTTGTTTTTGTGGTCATTAATTTAACCATAATTCTTATTTTCTCTTGTTACCTTGAAGATGGATTTTAATGAACCACTTTGATACTTTTAAAATACCAAATTTTGCAGTATTGATTGAGTAGATTGCAGGTAGACTGTTAAATAGAAATGCATAATGATTTTTTTGCTTTTTGGCTCATTTGGTTTTCTGATTCCAGTGGTGCTAAATGCCAGAGTTTAGAATTCTTGTCACCACTTAGCCTTTGGTGAATTTGAATTTATACTTAAACTGTGCTGTATATATTGTTTCAAATTAATTTCGCAAACACATATTTTTCTAGGCCATCCATTTGAGTCTCTACAGGCTTTCTCAGGGTTCAGCCCTGAGTGAAATGACCGTGACAAAATCCATCCTCTGGGATTGGGGGTGGGAAGGAGTTGGACTCCTTATGCAGTGAAAGGGAATTTGGTGAGAGATTCCGATTTCTCCCCAAAGAGTTCGTTACATTTCCTAGCAAAGGCCAGATACTTATTACTAAAAACTGTTAATTGGATTGAATATGCTTGCAAACAATCATGGGGATAGTAACAAAGAGCTGTCGGAGAGGATGGACAATGCCTTGTTCTGAGCTTCAGGATAAATGACAGTACCATGCTCATTATGAACTGATGGGGTGTTTCTCCACGGTTAAGGTTGCAACTACTTTCCCATTGTATTTTGTTTCATCAGGTTATTTGTTTTGCTGTATGAGAAAACTTGGATTCAAAGATGTCTTTTGTGAGTTAACTTTATTTTTAACAAAGCTTTTTTTGTGTGTTTCCAGTGCTAATTGAAGTCCATCAGTGGCTATATGATTTAATGGCCTTAATAGGAATTTATGAGCACAAACAAAACAGAACACTATAAATCACAGCATGTGCAGAGAAATGTAATTCCTTTCTGTGGAGAGGTAAAGAGCAAAATTACTGAGCTGTACCATATTGCATACCCTCAGGTTATCTGAAGAACTGGGATTTCAGAGTTACTCGCTTTTGTAGAATAATGTCACATAAACAGAGTAAAGTACAAATATCAGTGACTTCTTTGTTTCCTTTGTGTGGCCATAAGCAGTGCTGCTGTTGTTGAAGAGTTTTAGCAGTTTACTGTGCTTCCACATACCCATAGGTACACTGACAGTAATTTAGCTCAGCACATTTGGTGGCAAGCATTGTTGTAAAATAATTGAAGATAAGCTGTTTTTCAACTATCCACCTGTCTGTGGTTCTGGTAACCAAGGTAATTTGCCCACAGTATTATAAGGAGATGCCTTACTTCTATTGGAATAACCTCTTTTTATTTCATTTTTCAGTAGCTGGCAACTGTGCAGAAATTTTTACGTGGAAATGAGGAGAACTGCTATGCAATTTTTGGGGCATGTGGAATATTGTTCTAGCATCTGTTTTTCAGCATGCTATATTTTAGTGTATGGACTGTAAAATCTATCTTTTTCTCCTTTTGCTAGCAAGACAAGTTTTAAATTAAAAAAAAAATACAGCAAACATTCACAGACATATGCCAGTAAAGACTGCAATTGAAAAGGTGTGATTTCCCATCTTTTCTCTCTTGACCTTGTTAGCTAGAAAATCTAGCATGTCATCTCAGACTAATTGTGCTGCTGGAGTGTATGCATTTTACTGAGCTGAGGGATATCTTTTGATGTACACAGAGATTTAATTATCAGTATATCTCTTGACAGCATTTCAAGAATGGTGGAGAACAGAACAAGTGGGCTATTTTTTAAGCTATCATTGACATCTTCAAACTCCATAGGATGTTGACAGTGCATAATATGTTATGTAAAATTCCATGGTGGGATATTGAGAGCTACTGTCAAGACTCAGAATTAAAACAAAAAAAAATTGCAGAAGGAAGGAAATAAGCTGTGGATGGCAGGTTATTTCTTCTTGAAATAATGTGTCAAGAAATACATATTTTATTGCTGCTCTTTGCATCCTTCTGCTACCCTGTATGTAGAACTACCTACTGTATCTTCTGTGTTGCCCTTTCCCAAAGGGGAACCAAAGGTGCAAAGATGAGTTGCTGAAGCTGGTAAGCTCCTAAGCCACGTTAGTCCTTGTGTTGTTTCCTAATCTGCACTAGGGATTTATGGAAAATGAAGTTAGTGAGTTGCTTTAATGGGAAGCATGCAGAGAGTCCTCGTGTGGGGTGGTACAACCAAACCTCCAAGGAGCACAGTAGTTCTGGCTGCTGACTGGGGTCAGCTCTGAAGAGCTGGAGATTCACAGGAGGTGACCCGGGTTTCCTTTAATGAAAAACCAAACCGCTTCAAGTAAATTGCAAATTCTTAACTTGGGTTTGTGTTTGTAGTAAGAAGTGAAATTTTATATTAATGACATTACAAATTTGTATTTGGAATAGTTGGTATGGCGGGGGAGGTGGTGGGGAGAGAAATAAGCTTAAAAAAAACCTACAAAATAAATAGGACATTTCTAGTTACACATGCAAAACCAGAATGTAAGATTTGAAAACAAAACAATCACAGTTGCACTCACTTAAGTGCTCAAACCTTTTGATATGGTATAATGCCACATGTAGGTCCTCGAAACAAAGTGCAATAAACCTTCTGCCGTGTTTCTTTTGTTCCAGTAATGTTGTAAACCATTTAGGATTAACATTTGTAATCTGGTGCTACTTCCTGCATCGAAGTGTCACTGTGTAAAGTGTTGGGGTGTGTTTGCTGTCATTCCTCATTACTCACATGCAAGCGGCAGTCCGGCATTGTTGGCATGTGGCTTTGCCTTGCTCATTCTGTCTTGGTGTGGATAGGAAGGTCCTCTGCCTCAGCTGCAAATATTTGAGTTTTAGACCACAAAAGAATAAACTTTTTTTTTTTTTCTTTCACTGAAATGCTTTGATATGGTAATGATCAAAATATGGTGTGATTCCAAAAGAGGTATACAAACTTTCTTGTTCTTGGCATAAAAATATTACTCTCTGGAAACACCTTCTGTGTCAAATGATGGATATGTTCCTGTGATTTATGTAAGTGATTGTCAGGAGGTTTTGTGGCTCATCCAGTTTTAGCAGTCAAGTACTCTTTCCCTGTCACTTATGACATACTTGATGAATTTTCATGATTAGCTAACGTGCTTCATAATTGTCAAAACTTTGCAATGGTATTCTTTGGAAATATTGAGAAGGGGGAAGTTAGCTCTACCTCCCACTTTTTCTGCACAGCCACAGTTTTTTTTTTTTCAGTTTTTTTTTATTTACACTTTCCAGTAGCCTTTTGGAAATCTCTCAGTTAGCTTTGGTAAACTCTCAGATTCATGCTTTGTTCGTCTGTGCTTTAGCAAACAACTCTGTTATTCTTGGCTCGGGCACAGGAATACCTCAGTACAGCAACACATTAATTGTATTTAAGAGGATGGTTTTGGTAGTAAGACACAGTGCTGCTGAGAATGTGACACTGATATTTTCCATCTCGTATTCTACCACTTTTGTCTTCTAGAGAAATACTGATAAAACTGTGTGTGTTTTTTTCCCCTACACATAACCTTTTCAGATGTCCTTGGTCTCTGTTTCGAGTTGGTGTGCACCTCATTGCCTTGCTGTCCCCATCGTTAGTTCAGACACTCCAGCAGCCTGTCAAGTACATCCTTCCTGTCACCAGAGAGATGGAGTTGTTTATGGTGTCTTTTATAAATGTTTAAATCTGTGATCCTGTGATTTCTGTCTTGGTGACAGGTGTGGCCCCTAATGGCCAACCTTTGTGGCACCGGGGAAGGACCCCACCATTACAGACAGCAAGGCCAGCACCTCCCTGCTGCCCTCTGTGCCCCTGTCACTTATCTGTCTGCCATGGCTGGTGATAATTACAGTGCAGGGAACTGGGAAACAAGGGAAAATGCAAAGGAGCTTTATGGTCCTGCTTTGGGTCTCCTGCACTCTGGGGAAGGCAGAGAGGGCACTGCAGGGTTTGGCTGGCTGGCTCCAGGGTCAGCTCTGGCTGGTGGGCAAATGGCCATGGCCGTGCGTGATGGGCACCTGTAGTTTCACCCCGCTGGGCAGAGCTGGGTCCTTGCTCATGCGGGTGGTACAATAAATGCTCCTGGTTCAGCTCTGAGTCTGTGTGCCTCTTCTTTCAGCTAAACCCCCTTCCTCTTAGAGAATGCAGGATTAGTCCCTGAAAGTCAGAGGGATCAGGTGTATCTTCTGTGTCCCTGGGGCTGTCTGTCCAGGGTCCCCCTGACATCCCTCCCCAACACTGGGTGTGTGGAGTCCGTCATGTCCTTCTGCCAGGCTCAGCTGGCTGCTGTGCATGTACCTTGTATTGGGCTGTCACCCAGAGCTCCTCAGGGCAGATGTTCAGAGATCCTTGTCTGATATACAACATCTTTGAGGGGAGAATACGTACACTGCACCTTGCAAGGCTCTGAGGGTGTGTTTTATCAGTTGTTTTCCCCCCTACCTTCCATTTCAAACCTTTCTGTGAACTTCAATCCTCCCATTAATTTGCCTGAAGGAAACACGAGTCCACTATTCTTGAATCTCATAATTGACTCCTTGCTGCAGCAGTTTATCTTCTGGAGGCAGAGGCTCTGGGTACCTGGAAGAAGATGCCATGCCATGCTGTACCAGCAGCACAGCATCCATCAGGAATGCTGTGGAACTGAGGCCAAGCAGTCATTGCTGTCATCATCACATGTGGCCTGGGCCCTGCTTTGTGCCAGGGACACCAAGAAGTTACCAATGTTAGCAATTGGTGCAACTTTGCTGGTTGCTAAAGTAGTGTGGTGAGGGTTTCATCTTTTTTTTCCTTTTCCTTGGTAAAGTTTTGAAATTGAGTCCTTTGTCCTTGAAAAGTCCCCACAAAAATAAAATCTCTCTGAGAAGAGAAAGTGGTGGATGTGCTTTCTGAATTGCTTACATAAATAACTAGAAAACTCATTTTCTTGTCTCTTCAAAGTATTACAGCCCACTATATCTGATGGGGTGCAGTGTTCCAGGCTTGCCCCCGGGTCATGCAGAGGCCAGTGTGTAATTACGCCATTCTGTTTGTAGGAAAGTTGTGATGTTGAGACCTATTAAAATCTTTTGTGAATGTAAGAAAATATTCTACTGGGCTCTCTATTGCTTCTCTCTTTCCACAATGTTTAGCCTGCTTCTCTGTCTTCTTCTCCAAAACCCACTTGATTTTGTCTCTGAAATCTAGACTCGTCAATCCTAATGAATCTTGTGGTGAAGTTGCTTGCTTTGTGAAAAAGGGGCATTAAAATGTTTTTTAAACTTCAAAAATGGATAGTCATAATGAAATTTGAAAATAAGTGTTCGTAGTGGAAGTTCCCCAGCTGTTACTAGGTGTTTGCTGTTCAAAGGCTTTGACATTTTTCCTGCTGGTTTAAGTGGGATGAATCTATGCTAGAGTTGGCTCCATCTGACAATCCAGCCCATATGACATTATAGGAAGATGTAATGTAAAAGCGAAGGGGAGCGGAGAGTATTTTAAAGCAAGTAGCAGTGAACAATAACTGATTTCTAAAATCCCATGAACTGAGCTTTGGTTTTGATGCATCTTACTGCAGATGGCATTTTAAAAGCTGTCATTTTAGCAAAGGAAGGAACAAGGCCCCCTCTCTAGGTCAGTTCAGGATCGGAGGTTTGAGAAGAACTTGAAATGAAAAAAAGTTAACGTTGAAGAGATTTCTGATATTTTTATTTAGAACATTAAAATTAATGAAGTGTTCTGATGTCTCTGTAGAAGTCAGTAGATACCCAGTGACATGTACACCCCATTCTGCCCGTGAGTCCCCCGCCAAGGCCAGGGAGTGAGGACTGGCTGCCCGACACAGGAATCCATCACCTTGGCATTTGGGCAGATCACTTCATAGTTCACTGTGCTACAGTAAGGCTTCAGAGGGAGCTTTCTGGTTGCCTCTGCATTCCTGGATAATTCCTGAAAAGGCTACCCCAGCAATTGATCACAGAGCTGCTCTAAAGCAAATTCCTGGATGACACCATGGTGTCGGGTTCCAGTGTGTTTCCTGTTTCTGCCCCTGCACAAAGGTGTCCAGGGCTGTGCCTGTGCGGGCATGCTGAGCTCCATCTGCAGCCAGTCTCTCCTGGCCAGGGGGAATGGGTGACTGTGCCTGTCATGTGGTTTGTTGCTAACACAGAGCTGACAGCAATATTGATGAGCAGGGGTTGTGTTGTGCTGGAATAGCTGAGACTGGTAATATTTATGGCTGCATTAAAACCCACAGCCTGAATGCTCTCCATCCTGCATGTTCACCTGCTTTAGATGTGTTTCCAGCAGTGGATTTCCAATGCATTAGTGTGTGTATGTACATGTGTACGTGTGCACAGATTAACCTCCAAAGTGGTCATTTCCAGTGGAGTCGTAATCTCCAGTTTCCTTTGTAAGGAGCTGTCTGTCTGGAGAGTATATTTGAGCCTTTATTCCAGCAGGTCACATGGCAGGGCAGTCAGCCAGCATGGATTTTCCTAGTCCTGCAATGCAGGAGACCTAAATCTTTTTACCTGACTGGGTTTTCCTTCTCAGCAGTGACACATCTGTGATCCTTCCCTGCTCAAGCCCAGATTTCTCTCTTGAACAGACATTACCCAATTTGTCTGTATAGCTTATATTTTTTTTTGCCAGTACCTTTCTGTGGCTTGGACCTTACAGCTCTTCAAGGACTGAGCTGAGATCAGCAGTTCTGCCTTTATTTATTGTCCTCCCTCCAGCAAAGCAGCGTGGATGGTGTTTAATCTACAGCAGTTCCTCCACTTGGCCGCCCCTGTTCTTCTCCCATTCCTTACTGACTCTGATCTTGTATTACATGAATAGCAGCATATATTAAAATATCTAAGTGCTTTATGCTGGCAAACACTGTGTTATGGACTGTGACCGCACAGGAAGTTGGAAGTTTCCCTGGATGTTTGCAATGCTGAAGTTGCCCTGGAGCTCGGTTTTTCCAGTTGCGACCATCACAGCAGCTGACAGAGCTCTCGTGCAACATTTCATGAAGATGGTAATGTTGCAAAGAGTAGGGCTGTTACAGAATATTCTTTTTCTTGGTTGCATGATATGAAGTGAGATTAAAGCTAAGTGAAATCTCTGGCCAGTACAAGAAGAATGTTGCTCACAAAAGAGTCAGTGACCAGCTTTTAAAAGACAAGGCTTCATTGCTGGAAAATCCAGATAAGCAAAGCCAGTTAGTGCTTATGAATGAAAGCAATTAGATTGTTGTAATATAGATGAAATCAATTTGATTTTTCTAATCCTTAAAAATTCAGCTTCCTAAATGATATTAATCAACACAACATAGGAGAAGCAGTCAATTTTTGCAGTAACTAGGGCAGCTGTGCCCTGGGCTATGGCCCCAGCCTCTCCAGTTAAGGGATGTTGTACAAGATATGATGTAAAGAAAGCTAAGAGCAGTGCTGTGCTCTTCTGGGTGAGAGTGTTTTGTTCTTTGTTGGGAGCTGAGATTGAAAGGGGGAGGTACCTTCTTCTGAGAATACTTGTAAATAGCATCAGAGTTTTATTGATAATTATAGTTCCTCTTCCTTCACCTACTGTTAACACTTGAGTTATTTACCTTTGTGAAGGTGCAGAGTGCTGATGTGAAAGCTGTGATGCACACAACTCAGTGTCCGTATTTTTAACAATCGTTGGGTTCAGAAAGGAATATTTTCTCTCCTTTTTATTGTTCATCTGTCTTGAAGGAATCTTTTGTACTTCTCTTCCACTAAAGCTTTTTTTTTTCCCTGGGTATGTTAATATTGTCTCTTACCTTCAGAAGTTTTGAATTCCATCCTACCATGTGGTTTTCAACATCTCTGTCTTTCGACTGTCACTTGCCAACTCCTGGCAAACCGGATGGTGTCACCTGGATTTGGCCTGGGGATCCTTGCATATGAAAGGATCCTTGCTGGGTCCCTTGCTGGGCAGTTTCAGTGTGCATTAGGATTTCTCCAAGTGAAGCAACCAGGAAAGGAGAGACAGATCAGCATCCTTGTGAAGTCAAAGCATTTACATTAAAATGCGAATGCTTTCATCCAGGTGTGAAATGGCCTTTAGAAGTACTGGCATGGAAGGAAGTGGTAGGATTTGGGTTCAGGTAGTGCTGTCAGCTTGTGCCTTCTTGAAATCACTCTTAGATCTTGTTTTGCATGAAGGCAGTTGAAATGTTGACAGCTCTTAACATCTGTAAGTTTACTAAATGTATATTTACGTCACCAAGGTAGACATTTGACCTGAAGAACGTGCACTAGAGAAAAATCTTCATAATGGTAAGAGAGACCTTGGGTCTCTCTGCTAATGGTTATTCAGTGATTCAGTTCATAGTTACCAGGTGCTGAAATGCTGAATTTCAGGCTGGGGGCCACAATGATGGGCTGGTCCCCTGGGTGGTGAAGGTGCTCTGTGCTGCTGCATCGACTGCAGAAGGCTTGAGCTGGCTGGGGGATCTTGGACCCATCAGCGGGGTCGCTGAGGGTGGTACAGCAGAGCTGGATGATTTGGGCAGTTGGAATGTCCATCCTAGCACAAGTTAATGACCATCTGCTCCAAGAAGGGTGCAAGAGAAGGTATCCCGAGTGACATTTCACACTCAAGAAGTTCAAAGCAATTAAGCACTTTCTGTTTAATAAAAGTTTGCTTTTGCACAGTGAATGATTTATGACAGGGTTTTAAAATGTATTGCTTTGGCTGTGCTTACGCACTTTGAACACTACATAAAAATCAGAAAACTTTGAAACAAACTCGTAAATATTCAGAATATTTTGCTTTCTGGAGGATGTGTAATGTAGTTATCACCAGTCAGTTACAGGGAGATATTTACACAACGTAGACATTGTTACTTAAACCCTAAGTATACAATTATTCCATTAGTTACCAAATCCTTAAATAACCTCAAGCTCCTGAGATCTGAGGTAGTTAATGCCAGAGGGAATATGTTGTATTTAAAACAAAGCAAGTTATTTTAAACAAGGATTAGTTACTTGTCTTTTGTCTAATGCTTTGCAGTTGTATATTTGAAAAGAAGACTCAGATTTTCTGTCTGCTCAGATAACAGTGAATTTTTCTTACTGGATTTTGGAACTACAGTGTTTCCTAACGAAATACAGATAAGGAAAAGCTCTCCCCACTCCCCTCCAAGTTATTTGAAGTCCTCAGTCCATTTGTCACAGAGAGATATGTCACCCTAAAATAAATCTGGTATGCAGAAGAGCACTCAGCCATTGCTTTCTGGGCTAGAAAACCAGCACTGGTCACCTCACTGGTGATAGCAAGTCATCGTGGCTGTCCAGGCATGCCAGATTTATGTGTATAAAACAGATTACTGGGCTGGAGGATGTGTGCCCTGCAGAGCTGGGTTCTTGGGATGTAGAGGTAACTTTATTTTTGTTTTGAACAGATGGGAAGACGGATAAAATTTTTGGTATAGGGGGAGCAGGTGGATACTCTATTACTGTAACTGCCAGTGGGTGTTAATTCTCAACCTTCAGAAATATTCCCCAGGTGTTTTGTGTGGAGCAGAGGTTCACAGCTGGGGAGCCTGGGCAGGTTTTTCTGTTCTTAACATCAATACCCCTGCACTATTAGTGAATGTGACATCCACAAGCATCCACATGGGTCCCCTTGTGATTTTAATAATCAGGCATTTAGGTGCTTAAATCCTCATTCATGGCCCTGGGAGAGTTTGGGCACACAATTGCTGACCTGCTCTGGCCCTGGGATGGTTGTGTGGCCCCCAAATGATTTTTGAAGCTGTTTGACTGTGTCTGTAAGTGCTGCAGAATTGGGCCTTCCAGGCTTGCTCCCTTCACTTTGACATGCAGGGACATGTGATTGGGTCCGACAACAGACTGGAAATAGTAGCCAGATAATTCCCTTAGTTCCCCTTTGACTTGATTCCTCTGCTTCTGTGCGGGTCCTTTTTGAAACTTTTTAAGCCATGAAACAGCAGTGAGGGTATTAAGTGTGTTACAGGGGTTGATCAGAAGTTTGTGGCTGAGCTAATTTCAGGCTTGTATTTAATTATACGCTCTCTATATTGGGTAATGACAAGAAGGTATCCTTCATGGGAGTTCTTCCATTGTTTTGTCCTCCAGCCCAAATTAATTATTGATTAATTATTGAAAGGAGGGGCAAGAGTAAGACGGGACTTATTTCATACAAGAGTCTTCATCTTTAATATTCTCATTGTAGACTGTAATTTTCTTTTACCTTGAGCACTGTCTAAGTAAGTTTATATCAAACATTGATTGTATTTTGTTGAAATATTTACATGGTCCATGCTTTTGATTTGTTAAATAGCACATTTGTAGCCACACCCATTCAGGAAAACTGTGCCAGCCAGCCATAATTTTACTTGATATTAAATTGTACATGATGGCTTTGAAAACAAGCAGCTTGTAGGACTATGTTCTCTCTGTTTCTTTTAAGTCTCTTCCAGAACTACAGTTTGAGTGTATTTCTGGTTCTACCTGAAATTTTGACTGTGTGACATTTGTGTTCAAAAGACTTCTGGTGAGGAAAGGGTCCATGTGCTGCCAGACAACCTGAAACTAAAGATATTTATTTTTTATTATTTATTTACTAATAAAGCTCCATTTCCCTGTGAACTTAGATATCTTTGGGCATTTGGATACATTTTTCTTAATCAGTTCTGACAAGAGATTCAAAACTTCACAGTAGCCTAGAAGTTAGGTTCAGTAATTAAAATTTCTGTGTGAATAACGAAACTGGTTTTTTTGGTTTTTTTTTTTTTTTAAACTTTTAAGGGAAAATAATCTGATAAGCAGAATATAAGCAAGTGCCCAGGTGGAAGACAGCTATTTTCTTGTGTTCTTACATTCATGCTGGGAACTGAAACCAATCCAAATGCCTCCCATGTCAGGTATTAGAACCTGTATGTGCAAGATACTGTTCAAGGAGACAAACCAAATCAAAACTGGAAACAGTTGCATTGCAAATTAATTCTTCCTTTGGTTCTTTGCTGTAGACTGAGACATCACTGAATTAAGATTTTGGAGATAAATATTTCTTTGGCAAGTTTAGCAAAATTAATTTTAAGCTTACAGCAGACACATTCTTATTATACAAATTTCCCTGTATTCTTATTCCTTGCTGTGCCTGTTTTTTGAGCAGAGTGATTTTTGTTTTGGGGTTATTTTTATTTGCAGGTAGTGCAGCTACTGCAGCTGTGTAATACTAAGTTTTGCACAGAGCCAGAATCTGTCATTGGTTAGGAGGTGCTTCACACTTGGTGGTGATGATTTCCTTTATACAAGCACAGACTCTTCTGCACAATTGCTGCATTTTCTGTGCAATCGGAAACCTTTTCTAGACTAAAGTACTTGTGGGCAGAGGTTGTGTTTTATCCTGGGCATGTCTGATGCTGTGAACTTGTGAAACACACACGTTTCCTTTAGGTATAGAGGACTAAACCATGACAGAAGCACAGTCCTGTAGGAATTAACAGGTCTTTTCTCAAAGTTCTTCTTGTTTCAGTCTTGAAATTTAAAGCCTTTTTTGGTGAGTGGAATCTTTCCAGCCTCCTCCACATTGCTCTGGTCACTGCCCTTTGTTTTTTGTTTGCTTACCTTAGTAACTGTAATTACAGTATATTGTCCTGTCTTTAATTCCTTAATGCAGTTTTTCCTTCTTTCGGTGAAATATTTCTACCTCTTGTAATAAAAGACATGGTGGCTTGATTTTTTTTTTTTTAAGATGAGATAAAAGAAAATCTGATTTCAAGGCTCTGAGTATCTGCCTGTACAAGGGATTGGGCGCTGTATTGCCTGATTTTCCAGGGCCCAGCATTTTGTATGTGAATAATTAAGTACTTCACCAGTTTCTGCTTTTGGGATTCCTGGCTACCTGTACTGCTTTGTCTGTTGTGTTGCAGTACTCAGCACATAGTCATAATCCTTGGTTTGAGAGGTAGTAATTATTGGGCAGATGCAGCATACAATGATAGTGAGGCTTTTAAGCAGCTTACTGATAGAGCAGTTTAAAGAATGTTTACCAGCTATAGTAACATTACTTCTGGTTGCCTGTCTTAATTCATTTCAGATTAATCTGTCTTATAGTCGGAAGGAAAATGAAGTGAGTCAGTAACTTAAAGAGTTATGTAAAATCTGTACAGTGCTAAATAACTGTGCAGTTTTATGTATGCTGCCGAAATTGGAATGTCAATTTGACACAAATTTGCCAAAACAGAATGCTAGATGATCTTATCTCTTCCTCAAATAAAAGCCTTGAAACCTCTCTTTATGTACTGCTTGGGAGTTTACCAATCTTCTTGTCTTCTTTCACAGGATGTCTTGGACATATTTGTTTTTCTGTATGGCAGTTAACTAAATCTGTCCGTGTTCGTGTGTGGGAGCGTGGGGGTGTGTTTCAGAGAACGATGGTCAGAGGTGTATGTGAATATGCACATTAAACAGTTTGCCCCATTCCCAGTCACTCATGTTGAGCAAATAACCAGCTGAATCAGATATGGATATGACAAACCAGAAACATCTAATTGTATCAAGAGCAAACAGACTAAAAGTGACTAAATATTTTGGCAGAGAGCCCTACTGAGGAAACTAGATTAAGTGTTTCTGTTACATTATGTGGGAAGGAAGAGAGGGTCTGAATACTCCCCCCCTCCAAAACTCTTAAGCCCGAAATATGATTCCCTTTGGCTGTTTAGAGCTGTTGAAAAATTGGTAAAAGGCAAGTTTGGGGCATGCCAGTGCCAGCTATTAAAATTCATCATCTGGAACCCATGGCTAAATCCTTTTGCTTATTGAACTTTCTGTTGTTTGTGACTCTTAGTTTTTCCTATTTATTTTAGAAAAGGGCCAGTGGGAAAAGTCTGGGCTTCGCGCCCTAAACAAAATAAATTGTGATTTCATCATGTTTTGGCCTTATCTCTGTTGTTCTTTATTTCATCGCAGGCATTCAAATCTGCCCTGATTGTTGGTTTTGCTCATTCACTGCATCCAACTCGAGCTTTGCAAACGTGGCTTAGGGCTTATTCCAACATATAGTGTCAGCTGCTCTGTATCAAGGTTCATCCAATTTCCTTAGTTTCTTAGTTCCTATTAAACTTCAAGCTCTGAAGGTTACTTAGACAAGAATCTCCTTTTTTCACATTTGATTTTCTTTCCTCCCTTCATGATTAGTGTAAGATGCTCGGAACAGTAAATACAAACTGAATTCAAGGGTATGGTAGTCTTTTGCATCCATTACAAACATTTTTGTGTCCATCACCTCACTGTTCATCATGGACAAAGGTTAATACTTGACTGTTGAATACAAGACAAGTTACTTGATGAATTTGTTTAGGTTTCGGTGTGCACAGTATTGTGTTGCACATAATTATGCCCTTTGTTTTATAACACTGGTTTCTTTGATTCTTTTTTGGGAGAGCATGCATTTCAAGTCTATATATCTATTAGTTTTCTTCACTGCCATTTAGATTAAGCTAAAAGGCAAGCTTCAGTGCAGTGTATATAACCTGATATACACATACATCAACAAAGACTGCATGACAACTTTTTCATGTATCTATTTATCAGTGACAGTTCATGAGAAAAATTCCTTTACCTCAAAGGTCAAATGTGTGACTTCATTCTGTGTGCCTTGGGACAACTTTTCCTGTGTGGTAACTGGATACACAGACACTATTTCAGTCTTGAGAGCTGAATTATTTTGGTAAATGGAGCTTATAATTGTTTTACTCCATTTTCTTGTGTCTAGCTTCCTGCCTTGACCTGAGTTTGTAAATGAGACGAATGGCACTAAATGTGTTGTATCTCAGTCCCTGGATAAGAGTCCTGCCTCCACCGAGCCGAGCCCCGAGCTGCTCTGAGAGTGGCAGTGTAGCAAACAGATGTGGAAGGCCCAGCTGTCAGATTTAGGGGTGCTCTGAGAGCACCGAGAGTTGGAGTGGGGAGAGGAAGGAGCTGTCTGATTTTAATATCTGTCTTGGGTTAGAAGAGGTGAGAGAGCATGAAGAGGAAACCTGCTCCTTCGGGAATCCTGGCTCATTGCAAATGGCAATTTCAGCATGAACCTGGCTCTGCCCCCTCCCTTGGTTTCTGACAAAGCTTGCTAAGTGCACACAGCTCCTTCCTACGTGACCTTGACCTCTGCAAAAATCTTTGCAGAATGAAAAGAAATAACCATCATGCTGATTTTTGCCAAAGCTGGGTGTTTGCTTGCTTGGTTGCAAAAGTGTGGAATAACATGTGCCACCTGGAAAAGAGGAGATAGTTTTTTCTCTTGTGTGCTTGTGAACATAAATAACATGCATTACGATAATAATATATCACCCAGAGAGCAACACTTCAGTGCTTCTCTGTATATGCTAGGGTGTGAATCAAAGTGAAGGAACAAAGATTGGGGGGAGCATCCTGTGGGAGGAAAATGCAGTGCTTTCTGCTTATTCACAGGAGAATTGAGATTTACATTTGAAAACTTCTGGTTCATCAGCTTTTTTGTCTTCTTTTTGCCATTGAAAAAGTAGGTGAAATAGGATAGGTTGACTGTGGAAAAGCAGAACTACAGAAACAGAGCACAGCCAGCATTTGTTTCTGGCTTGTTAAAACAGACCATGCAGATGTCTAGTAAGAATGCCAAGACTCACTCTCAGCAAAGTTTAAGATTTTCAAGCTTTCTTACAAACCTTAACACTGATTAGGTACCTTAAGAGGAAAAATTCACTTTAATGAAGTGCTGGTACTGTTTCCTATATGACTTTGTAACTTCTGTAAAAGCCTTTTCAGTCTGAAGGCTTGACCTGTCCTGAACCTGTGGAGCTTGGGAGACCTAATGAGAATGGATGCACGTGGGATGTTCAAAGGTGGGCGTGATCAGACAAGCATGGATACAGAGTATGGGTGTGAGACTGGAGCTGCTCAAAAATACAGTTTTTTTGTGTTTATTGGAGATTAGGTCATGAAACCACCATTAGTGCTAATAGGAATTTGTGTGCCTTAATCTCCATAAACAGCATTAACATGCACCCCACAATACTTAATGTATATGAAAACTGGCTTTCAGCTAGCATATTTGAATGAGGCAAGATGGGGTTTTGGAGGTCATTATTACCACACATTAAAGTAAAATTTATGTTGCACAACTCAGAACTCTCAAACAGATGGAGCTGGAATTGCTCCCAGCATCTGGCTAGAACGCCAGAGCTTCCTCAGGAAGGGGGAGAAACGATGTAAGAATTCAAACCATCCCTCCACTCCTTTTAAGTAAACCCTAACCATGCAAAGTGAGGAAGCTGTGGCACAAAAAGCTTTCTTTGCTACCCAGCACATCCTATTTTGTCTTTCCTTGGGGTTTTAAAATGAACAGGATGGTCTCCAGGCCATTGCTGCCAGTGTGTGGATTTACAGGAAAGCCAGTGTGTGGTCTGCCCTTGTGGGAGGGGGAAACAGACCCTCCAGCTTTGCACTTTCTCTCTGTTGGCATCTCCTGCCTGCCAGAGGAGCAGTGCTGAAGTGTCCAAAATGCAAAGCTTGAGGTCTTTATTGTATAGCAGAAAAGCAGCATCCTGGGCTAAGTTAAAGGTGGAGAGGATGGAGAGGAGTGTAGTTGCATCTGACCCCAAAGGAAGATGGCTTTGAGACAAGGCACTTGCACAGGTGTTCTCCAGGCTTTTTTCCCTGACTTGAAAGAGGTGCTGAGCACTATGGGATGTGTAAGCTGCCACTAACCCGGGAAGCTGGGAGTTTCTGCCATGCTTGATACTGAAGGACTCTGGCTGATTTTTCTTCTGACAAAGGACAGCAAGTCACCTTTCTATGCAAACTCTTGCTTCTGTACTGTCTCCCTTTCCATATATAGCTTTCATTTGATAACTGTATGTGTGAAAATAAAAACACTGAGGAAATTAGGCCTGTGCCAGTTTTTATCTTAGAGGTGAGATTACTTTAGCCTTTGCCACACATCATTTAAAATCTTGCTCTTTATGTCTTGATGTACATTTTAATGCCCTTATATTACCCTGCTTGTAGACAGGATCCTCACGAGGAAGGGCCACAAACATTACCTACTAAACAAGGAATTTTTGTAGTCTGTAAACTACACCATAAATTTTAACCTGACCACTTAGATAGAAAAAAGCCTGGTATCCATAATTAGCACTGTGTTCAAAGCCTGCACTGCTTGCATATTGTTTAAAGAATTTAAGAGAAATGAATTTCATATGTGAGGCTTTCTTTGTAAGCAAAGGGTAAACCAAAAGGAATTTCCTGGGATTGTTGCATGCATTAGATCTGAAGGGCTTTTGGGATGGTGGTGTGTTTAAATATTGTGAAAAGTGAACCTTAGGCACAGAAATTGAGGTCATTAGGATTTCTTTGTACTGAGAAATGCTTGCATATGGACTAAAGCAAGGAGTTTATGTGGCTACCTGCCATTGCCTCCTACCTCACTCTTCATAGAAAGCATTTTCTTCCAAACATAGCAGAATGGGAACTCATAGCTTAAAAGAGCCTTGTGGTTTAGATGCCTTAACAATCACTATGCAGGCAGGGGAAAAAAATGTTTGACCGAGATCCTGTTACGTAATTCGGGGCTCCTATATGCAGAAAATGTGAAACTGAGTTTAAAAAAAAATCAACTCCCAAAGGTTGTGTTGTAGTTCAGTCAGGAATGGTACTCTATTTACAAGAGTGAAGGCTAGGGAAAAAAACTTCTGGGTTAACCCAGATTTAATTTGTGAATTTTAGCTTTTGATAAAGTAATTCTCTCAGACAAGTAGAAGAAGAGCCTGAACTAAGGCTATACTGCTCTTTGTAAAGAGGTGCTGGACTTACTGTAACAATACAAATGATGGCTCTTTTTGTTGTTCTTCCCACTTGTACAATTTTAATGGCATGGGAGGAACTGTGTGTATTAGTAGCCTTGGGCTTTTGTTAATTCTGATCTTTGGTGTACTATGAAATATATGTCCGTGGGTTATAATTAGTGGAAGCCCCCCCAATAATTAAATGACATCTGCTTTTCATCAGAATCGTGGCTTAGTTAACCCCAGAGCCATAGTTTTTTGCCGGCTTTCCACAGCCTCCCATGATGCTCGGACATGACTGTTTAAATTGCTTGCTGCAGCCTGTCATTGCCCAGGAAGATTAACAGAAATAGAGAGTCCTGGGTTGTCCAGTTTGGCAGTCAAGATGGGGAAAGTGCCATCTGCATAGCAGCTGCTGTTCCTCTGGCCTCGATTAATTTATCTCTCATTGCATAATAGCCAACATTCTTTTCCTTTGTGCAGTGTTTGACCTTTGGGACCATCATTTTCCTCTGGCATGTGTGGATGGGTTTTTTTCCCTTATCTCTTCTATGACATGTCTCATTTCAGGCCATGCTTTTAGGTTCTTTTGTAACATTCTGCCACCTTAATCTGGTTTTGCCCTTCTGGGTGAGTGTGGGCTCTCGGGAAGAGAAGGCTCATGCATCTCCCGCCAGTGTGTGTGTGTGCAGTCCCTTGTGTCCTGCTCCTCTTTTCTCACCTCCATCCCCAGGAGCTTGTTAGACCTCAACCCTCTGATGGATTAAGAGAGGTCTGCCTGAGGCTACTTTTGAGACACTCACTAGGGAAGGAAGTAGAAAGCTTCTGTTGATGAATTTATTTTGGAAGTGCAAGTGGTGGGCCTTGTTGCTTTCAGGTGATCTCACAAGTTATTTCATTGAAACTCCTACAGGTTTCATGTAGCCCCAGTGGTTTTGCTCTTATCTGCTTTGTGCTCTAATCAAACAGAAAACCCCAAATCAGCTCATTTGGACACAATAACAATGCAACATCTGTTTGAAAAGCAAACAGTGTTTGTGAGTAGTTATGGTTATGAAATGGTTGCTCCAAAACAAAAACCAAACACAAAATGAAACAAAACTCCCCAGCTTCTACAGTTTTGCTCCATGAATTTACTGCCTCTGGAGAAGAGAAGAAAGGAGTAAATACAGAAGAAAGGAATGCAGCTAGAAAGTAACCCATTTCTTTCATTGAGTTTTTCTCATTGTTGTTGTCTAGTTGGAAATAGCTTTGGGGATTACATTCACATGGTCTACACCAAGTTCATTCATTCAGACTGTTTCTGACCAGGTATTTATTTTCCCTAGAAATGAAGTTTATCTTGCTGCTTTCTTGCAGCATGTGGCCATTTCACAAAGGGAATATATGATTGGAAATAAATTAAGATTGCTTTTGGTTTGACTGTCTTTTCTCCAGATGTGAATGTGAATCTGTCTCACCCCCCCTCCTTTGGTTTTTTCTTTCTGTGATGGGAAATTACTTAAATGACTCACATTTTTATTGTACTATGACAGAGGTTCATGCATGGAGCACTGGAAGCAGAGGGCAGATAAAAGGTTGGATCTTTAAATTCTTCTGTATTTGCTGAAGAATTCTCACCATTTTTAGTGGAGTCAAAACCCTGTTCCAGCTCCAGAGCCCTCTGTCAGTCCTGATCTATTGCATGAAAAGAGCATATAGATAGATTTTACTTATGTTTCCTAGGGGAGTTTTGCATTCATAGGTTATAGGTATTTGTAGCTGGCTTTTGAGATGTAAAAACCCCACATTTTTAATTTGGATCAGAAGAGAGATATACATCCTGTCATTTTAAATGCACTAGGGAAATTACATTAAAGTAACATTTCCACACAGAAAAAAATAATCCATCGGGTTGTAGACGGATTCTTCAAATGTGCTGAATACTTTCAGATGCTGCTGCTGACTTCAGTAGCACACCAGTGCTGTTTAGGTTTGGCAGTTAATCCCCTTTGTCCTTTACCTTTAGCACTGGCTTTAGAGCTTTTTGGCTTGTTTGTATAATTTTAGCAAATTGCCCTGCTCTCCTGCAAGGCACATACAGAGGCCCCGTGTTTGGGAGAGCTCAGGCAGATGAAGCTCCTTTGAGCAGCTGCTTTGGGGGTGCTTCTGCTGTGTGAGCAGCACCAGGGTGTCCATCCAGGGAGTCTGTGGCAGGAATGGGGCTTTAAAGGGCCAGGGAATCCTCCTGGAAGTGGGGTGGGAAAGACTCAGTGAAGACTCTGTGATTTGATGTGAAATGCCCATGTGATGCGTCTCGTTACAGCAGGCTGACAGGAAACCTTGCTTTGGTAAGCCCTGGAATAAAGCACAGCACTGGTTTGCCTGCTTTGTCTTTCCCCAGAGATTTTTGGAGAGGGTTATGCTGTTCCAACCACCAAATGAAAGAGCCTTACAACTCTCTCCCCCAAGAGAGGTGGAGGAGGAGGTCAGGATGCTTTCATCATTAGACAGGCTATTTATTTTGGCATGAAAAAACATGATTTGGAAAGATTATTTTGTGCTCTGTGTGCTGCTGGACAAGTGCAGGACAAAAACTGGGGCCAAGCCTCTCTTAGTCCTCTCTCAGTCAAAGCTGGTGGTGATCCCTTTTGGGCCACCTGGCCCCTGGAAGCACAAGTGGATGGGCCATGGGGATGTCCTGTGGCCCCTCTTGGCAGCCTTAGGGTGGGATGCCCTGGCATCTTCACACCTGTTGCCTGCCTCTACCTCCAGCTGCTGCCTGACACCAGGTAGAAATGATTGGAGGAAGCAGACAAGGCTCCTAGGATGCCAGTGCAGTGTAGCAGGAGAAAAAATGCTACGTCCAGAGTGTCTTTTTCATCCCCCAGCTGATAGCAAAGCACTGGGGAGTGGTAGGATTAAACCCCAGTGGAAACTGAAAGTCCTCCCATCTGCAGCCTTCATTTTAATTTGGTGTTTTAAATCAGACTTTCGCTCAGTGCTTTTGAGTCTAGACCTTTTGATAGGAAAGCAAGGGAATAAAAATATCTTTGTGTGCAGGTTGTGTTTGCAGAATGAAACACTTCCTCCCCCACTTTCTCTTAAACCAAACATATCCATCCCACAAGAAAACCAGTGAATCTCAGAGCTGATCCCAACCCTGTGAAAAGTGTCAGACCAAAATAAAGTCTCCCAAAGTAAGTGATAGTATGAAAAAAAAGAGTGAGCAAGAAAACCCTCGACTTCTGTATGAAGCTTAGCTTTTGGAGGGCAGTAGATGCCAGCTTTCGCTGCAAACCCAGTTTCTTGTCCCTGCTCTGGAGATCATTGCCTCCATTTGATCAGCAAGGACAATTGAGACAATTTCTCAAAGTGAATATAAAATATAATGCAGTTGCTACTGCATTACTTTTTCACAAGGGTTTGTATTTGGAGGTCAAGGAAGGATCACATGAAAGGAGGGAGGGATCAGATGAAAGGAGGGAGGGATAAATGAATGATGTCAACAGGAACAAGTCAGAAATTAAGTGTGATTGCTGGGAGTTTGGGCTTTCCACATTAGCAACCAATGCCTCTGTTCTGCTGGGAGAACAAGTCAGTTTTGGACCGATCTCTAATGGTGGTTAGTCAAGTTTTCCAGCAGAAGAGGAAAATTTTCCCAGTCTGCTCATACATGACTGTATGCAACTGTGTGGACAGTTTTCCATCCTGGAAAACTTGAAATCAGAGTGTAGAGTGTGCGTATGGAGGGAGGAATGGGGGGGAAGGTGGAAGAGAGAACTGCCTGCTCCATTATTTTGTAGGCAGCATTGCCACATAGGAAGATGATGCTTCCTTCTGGCAAGAGCTAGAAGAAAGTAGCATGTTTACAAAGGTCCACACAAACATGAAACAAGTATTGTGGATTTGATATAATGTGGATCAGAAAGCTTAAATATGTTTTAGGTGGGAAAACTGTTGAACTTAATTATTTCTATTGGGCAGCTGTCAAAAAAACCCAACCCCAACCCTTCATGAATTTTCAAAGAATAATTCAGCTTTCAGAGTATTTCCATGGATGAAAGAAAACTTGATTTGCAAGATGAAGAGATCTTCTTTGCTATGCTACTGGCCCAGGCTTGCACTTAGTGTAGGTGCTTCTATTTATTTTTTGCTTTATGTATCTTCTGTCACATAGCATATTTCTGGACAACCCCTCTCTCTCTGGGCTCTGCGCAAAAACATTTAATTGAAAATGAATGTAGAAACATCTGATGTTTAGTGGTGTTCAAATTTTGGATTCAGCTCGTCTGCTGAGCTCTGCGTTAGGCCAGTGGAAAAATGCTGGCTGGGTTTCATCACATCTGACTGTTGACTAAGTTAGATGCATTTTAGCCATTGCCAGATGTACAAGATACAGTAAAATGAGCATTTCCTGTAGCAAATTAAGACTTTTTGGCTTTGTGACGATGTTGGCAGAAGCTGCTTGTTTGCCCTGGGGATTTGGCCAGATTGTGCTGGTCAATACAGACAATAAACTGAGTTAGCAGAGGAGATCTCCTGATCTAGCTGAATTCATCTTACTCTTCTAATTAGTTAAGTTTGGGGGTTGCAGCCTTCTATTGTCACTGCTGACTGTGATACCAGTTCTAGATACACCCACCGTTAAGCAAAGCCAAATGCCTTGAGGCATTTCTTAGCCAGACTGAACCAGAGAAGACAAGCTTCTCTGGAAGGGGGGTATCTTGGATGAAATGACTGAATGTGTTTGCCGGGCCAAATCCCAGTCTGTCATGAATTGAGACACTGTGGAGTCAGGAACATAATGCATCACTCACCACATCGTATGACACCACGCCAAGGCCAGGTTGGATGGGGAACTGAGCAACCTGGTTTAGTGGAAGATGTCCCTGCCCATGACAAGGATGTTGGAACCAGATGATCTTTAATGTCCCTTCCAACCCAGACCCTTCAGTGATTCAGTGGTACTGTGGCTTTGGCAAACAGGTAGCTCATCATGCAAAGGCTTGCTAGTTTGCAGATAAACTGCCCACAGGTACTGGCAGGCAGGAGATCCATGACTATCTCTTGCCCCTGAACTGCTGCTTGAGGCTGAAGTGCTTACTGGATTGTATTTTAGGGTCATATATAATTCTTCATAGTGTTGATTGATTCCCAGGAGTGGGAACTGTGCACGAATCTGGACTGTAGAGTGTTGTCCTGCAGCTGCTGCTGTTGTGCATTAGCAGACTTGGAGTCTCACAGGGAGCTGGGGTTTGCCTTTCTGTGTCCCTGCAATTGCTTACTGAAGAGATGCTGCCTGTCCTAAGCAGCAGATGAGTGGCTGTGGTGGATACAAGAAGTAAACCAGGAAAATTGCCATGTTAACATGAGGTCACTGATGGATAGCCTAAGCAAGGATCACAGGGAGAGCAGAAGAGCTGGGTTAAGGCAATTCTGTCTCTTGTCCTCCAGCTGACTTGGAATTTACTGCTTGAAAAGCTTTTAAGTGCTGTTAGGGCAGGCAAACTGGAAAAAAAAAAGCTGTTTGTGTAAGAGCCCTGGTTATAGTTGACTATCTGTATCAGAGAGGCCTTAGAAACTAGAGAAGAGCAATGACACTGTAAATACCTGACATTTGCTGAGCTTTAAAGAGGAAGGTTATCAGCCTCTGAAAAAAAAACCAAAACTACTCATGGAGCTACCCAGCTATAAGAGCTGGAGCAAAGGAATTTTTTTTTTTTTTTGAGCTGGTGCAACATTTATGATATTTAAAAATATTGTCAGCCTGGAAATGGTTTTAAAAAATCCCACCTCTTCTGTTGGAAGCAGTAAGTTGACCTGAGGTGTCTGAGAGTGAATAAAGCCAGAAAGTGCTGAACTCCTGGCCTGGCCTGAATGAGAGAAGGGGTCACAGCAAGGCTGGGCTAGTCTCGCCTGAATTTAGATATTCAAGAGAAAAACATCTGTGTTAATAGCCATGAATTTAGTACACTTGGTGTAGAAACAGTGTGGTGTTTGAGGGAACAGTTTAATCCATGGCACCTGTTTTGAGACGGAAGAGCCATGGATGGTGCTGGACCTGTGAGACTTCTGAGCTTCACGGTATGGCAGGAACGACGGTCCCTCTCTGCCAGCATCAGCACTGTTGTCTAATGGGAAGATTTCCAGAAGTTGAAATTCAAAAATTGGAGGTCTATAACTATAAAATTAGAAAGGTTGTGGGGAGATTAGGACAGGCAGAGGAGCTTCTGTGTTCCTCAAACTGTCCCTGGAGAGAAACAGGTTGGGTGCAGGTAATCTGCCAGCTTACCCCTATTTCTGCCCTGTGCTGATGGCACGATCCCCACACCTTGCCGGATAGCTAAAATATTACCAGAGACGAGACAGGAGGGCTCTGCTCCAACCCGAGATTCCACTCCGGTTTAATGCCTCGTGAAAGAGCGGGGGAGCAGCCAAGAGGGAGGGAGCAAGCCCGTATGTGGCTGGTTTTGCAAACTCGGTTCCACGCCCCAGGGGCGGTACAAAGGCGGGGTCGATGAAAGGAGCCAATGGATGGATGGGGGAACGGGGGTGGAACAGGGTGGGGCTCGGGAGATACCCCAATGGGGAGGGGAAAAGGGGGCAGGGCAGAGGACCGAGGTGGGAAAGAGGCCTGGGGAAGGAAGCAGCCACACAGGCTGCCAGGAGATGTAGGATTTTACAGAGTCTGAGGGGTACAGCTACAATTCAACCGCGGAGACTTGGGGGAGAGGCTGCTCCTTTACAGAAACACGGGGGAAGCATTTCTCAGTTCCCTGAGTTTTTCCACCAGCTGATCTCAGACATTTTCCCTGGCTCAATGGAAGGCTGAGTGACTCCAAAATATAACTGTCTCTCCACGTGTCATCTGTGGTCTGGTTGCTGCTGAAGGAAGACTACCCTGTGCTGGAGCCACCATGGCCACTGTGTGGGACAAAGTTACCTGCCTTGCACCTGTTGTCTTCTGTAAGACAAAGGGTCTACAAAGTGGGTGCATGTGAGTTGTCAACAGCAACTCTGCAGGGAGCTAAAAGCTTGGAAAGCTGGGGAGAAAATGCTGTGCTAATAATGTATGAGGTGTATAAGCTATGCCTCGTTTAAAACAGATGTATGGGTCCCCAAGGAGTGTAGTAAATGGGCCAAGGAAAGGTTTGGGCCAAGTTGTAGTATTGCTTTATCTGTCTCCTTCAAAAAGAAAAACAGGTATAAAGAAGCTAATCCCTTTGGGAATACCTATAAATAAATAAATTTACACTTATCTACTATTACCAGATCCTTTTGCTACTGAAAGCAAAGCTCATGATTAACATTAGTAAACTAACCCAGCTATTTTCCAAAAAAAAAAAA